>CAKZFK010000222.1:0-18883 GCA_936440205.1 Lepidonotus clava | reverse complement strand
GCGCCATGCGTTTACACCGACGCCGTGAAGGCTGCTGGCTTTGAGCACGTCGACGACGCAGACCTTGCGATGCGCTATTTTCGGCGATCATCGAGAATCGTGATGGGGTCACGATCACTCGCCATACCTATGACCAGGCGTGGTCGATGGTGCGCACCGACGACGGCAAGGTGCATGCCGAGATCCCTGAGCTCCTCGACGATCTGGCCGCGCTGGCAAGCGCACCGACCGATCATCGCAGCGACGACTTTCCGTTCATCTTGTCGGCCGGTGAACGCCGCGCATTCACGGCCAACACGATCATGCGCGACAGCACGTGGCGCAAGAAGGACCCCGACGGTGCACTGCGTTTGAGTCCTGCTGACGCCGAGTCCTTGGGTGTTGCGTCCGGTGACAAGATCCGCATCACCACCCGCGGCGGTAGTGCCGTGGCACCGATCGAAGTGAACGACACTATGCAACCCGGCCACATCTCAATTCCGAACGGCATGGGTCTGTACGCCGAAGCCGATGGTGACAGCGAGGTTGTCGGCGTGCCACCAAACGAGCTCACAACGCTCGACTGGAAAGACGACTACGCCGGCACGGCCGTGGCATAAGCATGTGCCTGCCCGGCTCGAAGCCGTACCTGCCTAGTCCATGAACCCCACAGCGACCCCCGCCACGAATCTGCTGGACCCGCACTGGTGGAAAGGTGACCCGCAGGAGCAGTACCGGGAGCTGCTGGCCTTCCCCGGAATATGGCGTGATCCCGGCAGCCAGTTCTGGTGTATTGCTCGCCACGCCGACATCATGACGGTCGAGCGAAACTCCGAGATCCTTTCAAGCGAGGGCAACTACCGCATCGAGCCGTCGCCTGGCGAGGCCACGATGATCGCCCAAGACGATCCTGGGCATCTTGCGCAGCGCCGCCAGATCAAACCGACGCTTCACCCCCCCGGGCGACGCGTAACCACGCCGAGCATTACCAAGCAATGATCACCGACCTGGTCGATCGTGCAATCGCCGACCGAGATGCCAACGGCTCGGTCGAGGTTGTTGAAGCTTGGGCCCGCGCAGCTGCCCTGTCGCGTGACCGCTGAGCTGCTCGGCTTCGGGCAAGAACACTGGCGCGAGGTGCAAAGCTGGTCTGAACGGCAGATGCGCATTGACCGGCGATTCGTCGAACCTGCATTGCTCGATGATCTGCATGCGTCGATCCAAGAGTGGGCCGAAGTCATGCAGGAGATCCTTCCGCAACGTATGGAAGAACCTCAAGACGACCTGTTCAGCGACTGGCTTGGTGCAGGCATGGACGGCATGACCATGGCTTGGTGCAGGCATGGACGGCATGACCATGGTCCAAGAGACCGGGCTGATGATTGCCGGTGGTGCCGAAACGACCCGAACGGTGATCGCTCACGGGCTTCATGTGTTGTCGCAGCACCCCGAGGCCTGGGAAGCAATGGCTGCCGATCCCGAGCTGGTCACCACTGCGGTCGAAGAGCTGATTCGGTGGATCACGCCGCTAAACAACATGCTGCGCATCGTCACGGCCGATACCGAGCTCGCTGGCCACCAAGCTGAGTGCGGGCGACCGAGTCATCATGATCTACCCGGCAGCCAATCGCGACCCCGTCGTCTTTGATGACCCCGACACCTTCGACATCACGCGTGATCCCAACCCCCACATCTCGTTCGGCTACGGCACCCACTTCTGCCTGGGCGCCAACCTGGCCCGCATCGAGCTGCGCTTACTCTTCGAAGAACTCACCTCCCGGATCACGAACCTGCGAGTGGTGAACGAACCCGACGTCGAACCGAACATTTTCGCCCGCGCGGTCCGACGCTTTGACCTGGACTTCGACCTTCGCTGAAGGCCAGTGCCGCGGCTCCAACACCAGTCACCGAGCACACGGACCCTCCGCGCTCCGACAGCGCTCGCATTGGCGCAACCTCGTGCGATCGGCAAGACTCCACCAGACCAAGAAACCGTGGGAGTCGAGATGGCGCAGCACAAGTACCTGCTGAACGAAGATCAAAATGCCGACGCAGTGGTACAACATCGTGCCGAATCTTCCTGAACCCCCGCCGCCAGCGCTACACCCCGGAACTCGTGAACCCGCTGGGCCCGACGACTTCGCACCGTTGTTCCCCATGGACCTGATCATGCAAGAGGTCAGCCAAGACAGCTACATCGACATCCCCGGCGAAGTCTTGGACATCTATCGCATCTGGCGGCCCAGCCCGATGTTCCGGGCTCACCGGCTCGAGAAGCTGCTCGACACGCCGGCCAAGATCTTCTACAAGTACGAGGGTGTGAGTCCCGCCGGCTCACACAAACCCAACACCTCGGTACCCCAGGCGTACTACAACGCCAAGGCCGGAGTTCGAAAACTCACCACCGAGACCGGTGCTGGCCAGTGGGGCTCATCGTTGGCCTTTGCGTGTGCACAGTTCGACCT
Organism: Lepidonotus clava; assembly: GCA_936440205.1. Classification (NCBI taxonomy): domain Eukaryota; kingdom Metazoa; phylum Annelida; class Polychaeta; order Phyllodocida; family Polynoidae; genus Lepidonotus; species Lepidonotus clava. Next base: position 16,439 of record CAKZFK010000222.1, on the reverse strand, counting down.
TGAATGCGAGGTGTGGCAGGTTGCGGCCAGCTACCGCTCGAAGCCGCATACGCAAGACGATGATGGAAATTTGGGGCGCCACCGTGCACCCGAGTCCGTCCGACGTGACCGAGTTCGGTCGCTCGCTTCTCGCCGACGATCCTGACCACAACGGCAGCCTGGGTATCGCTATCAGCGAAGCCGTGGCCGAAGCCGCCCCGCACGACGATGTTCGATACGCGCTCGGCAGCGTGCTCAATCATGTGTTGATGCACCAAACCATCATCGGCGAAGAAGCCCTGCTGCAACTTCAGATGGCTGGCGAAACGCCCGATGTGCTCGTTGGATGCACCGGTGGCGGCTCGAACTTCGGTGGCCTGTCGTTCCCGTTCCTTCGCGAGAAGATGAAGGGAAACATGAACCCGACGATCCGTTGCGTTGAGCCCGCAGCTTGCCCCAGCCTGACCAAGGGCGAGTATCGCTACGACTTCGGCGACTCGGCTGGCATGACGCCGTTGATGAAGATGCACACTCTCGGCCACAGCTTCGTGCCCGACCCAATTCACGCCGGTGGCCTGCGCTACCACGGCATGAGCCCGCTGGTGAGCCACATCTACGAGTTGGGTCTGGTCGAAGCAGAATCGATCGGCCAGACCGAGTGTTTCACCGCAGCGTTGCAGTTCGCTCGCACCGAGGGCATCGTTCCGGCCCCCGAGCCAACCCACGCAATCGCCGCTGCCATCCGCGAGGCAAACAAGGCGAAGGAGACCGGCGAAGAGACCGTGATCCTGACCGCGCTGTGCGGCCATGGTCACCTCGACCTGGCCGCCTACGAGTCGTTCCTGGCCAACGAGATGGTCGACTACGACTTAAGCGACGAAGCGATTGCGCAAGCTATGGCGACCGTTCCGCAGATCTAGGCAATGACGAGCACGCACGACATCATCGCCGCGTTTGGTGGCGTCCAGGGTGATCGCTACACCGGGTTGGTCGACCATTTCGCTGACGACGCCGTGTACTACGACCCGTTCTTCGGCCCCCAGGTCGGCAAGCCCGCCATCCATGAGTTCATGACGCTCATGGAGAAGGTCGTGCCAGCATCAGGTTCGCGCTTCGACAACTGGCTGGTCGCGGCCGGTACCGACTGCGGCTATGCCGAGTGGGCGATGGTGTCGCGTCATGCCGATGGCCACGAGGTCTTTGTGCCGGGCGAGAGCCTGTACCGATTTCGTGATGGCCAAGTACTTGGCGTGGTCGACTACGTGGATCCGGTGGCCTACGCCAAGTTGCGCGGCGACAGTGCGCGTGAACCGAACTATGTCGCCGGTGCTGGCCTATTGCCCGCGGCGAATACGCCTGCAGGTCCCGCGGCCGATGCGCTGCGCTCGCATGTCGATGAAATGGCCATGACTGGCCGTTGGTCTGGCACTGCCGAACTTGTTGACCTGGCCGGTTGAAGACCAGATCGGCTGGGCGCAGTGGATCTTCCACGGCCCACACGGCGACTTCGCGGGATGGTCGTTACATCGCCCGTCGGGCCACATCCGCGACCTCTTCGACACCGTCACCGCAAACACGCAATTCACCGCCGCCTAACAATCCCGACAAGAATCACCAAACCAACAACCACCCATCCACAGAGCAGCGAAGCAAGGCGCCGCCGCGACATCAACAACCGAGCAGCCAACTCAGCACTTGACTGCCGACCCGAAAACCAACAACCACCCATCCGCAGAGCAGCGAAGCAAGGCGCCGCCGCGACATCAACAACAACCGAGCAGCCAGCTCAGCACTGACTGCCGACCCGAAAACCAACAACCACCTATCGCAGAGCCGCCCGCGCGCAGCGAAGCGGCGATTGCGAGAGACACCGTGAAGTATGTGAAGTTTGGCCGCACCGGCCTGCAGGTCTCGGAGCTGTGCCTGGGCACGATGACATTTGGCTTCCAATCTGACGAGGCCGCGTCGGTCGAGATCATGGACACCGCCTTTGAGGCCGGTATCACCTTCTTCGATGCTGCCGATATGTACCCCAACGGCCACAAGGGGGAGCTCGCCGGTGATACCGAGCGAATCATTGGCCGCTGGATGCAGGCTTCGCCAGGTCGTCGCGGCGATGTCGTGTTGGCGTCGAAGTTCTATGCGCCCATGGGCCGTAACCCATGGGATATGGGCGGCAGTCGCAAACATGTGATGGATGCGATCGATGGGTCGCTTGAACGGTTGCAAACCGACTACCTCGACCTCTACCAGATTCACTTCTGGGATCACCGCACGCCGCTCGATGAGACCCTCAGGGCCCTCGATGACATCGTGCGTTCGGGCAAGGTCCGCTACATCGGGTGCTCGAACTACATGGCTTGGCAGCTCGCTCGGGCCATCGGCCGCAGCGAGGCGCTCGGCCTCGTGCGCTACGAGTCGGTGCAACCTCGCTACAACTTGTTGTTCCGCAACGCCGAACGTGAGCTGCTTCCGTTGTGCGAGCACGACAACATCGCCGTGATCCCGTACAACCCATTGGCCGGCGGATTCTTGACGGGCAAGCACCGCGGCCTCGATGAGCTCACGGCTGGCGGGCGGTTCGAGCATGGCACGCAGGCCGAGCGGTACCGCGACCGGTATTGGGCCGAAGACAAGTTTTCGGTCGTTGAACAGATGCGGCCGCTCGCCGAGGACGCCGGCATCTCCATGGCTCAGATGGCAGTGGGGTGGACACTCGCGAACCCCACAATCACCTCCCCGATCGTCGGAGCGAGCAAGGCGTGGCAGCTCACCGATGCGGTAGCCGCCGCCGAAACCCCGCTCGACCCGGCACTCAAATCCGAACTCGACGACCTGACCTTGCACTACCGCACCGTCGACGTCGACAGGTGAACAATGGTCGTGGACCTGGGCAACGCCAGCGGCAGCAAACAAGAGTTCTTTCCAACCGCCACCGAAGCGGATGCATTCGGCGTCAGCCGTCTGACGACTCGCCAACACTCACCGACCAGGAAGTCGCAGCCCAGTCGCTCGACGCAGTCTTCACCTGCACACCCCGTATCGTCGACGACCCAAAGTTCATCGAGAACGCTCGACAGTCCTTCGGTGTTGGTGCAGGCTTCGAGCCGACGGTCGAAGAGATGACCTGCTTCTCAAGCACATCATTGCGAATTCCGATCGACCGGGCCACGTGCTCTCGGGAACCCATGATCCAGTTGTCGCTCTCGACGCGTTCGCCGCGTGTTTCGGTGGCTAATAGACGCGATGCGTCTGCGCGATCACCTGCCACTCCTCCACCCGGTGGCAAGTAGTCTCGCCCCATGACCAACGCAATGAAGTTTGGATGGCTCTCGCCGGTGATTGGCAACCAGTGGAGCGACCACAAGCCAATTGTCATGTACCAAGAGCGGCACATCTTGCCGACGGCCCTTCCGCACTTTGACTCGCTGTGGATCGCCGACCACTTCTACGGGTTCGACGCCAAGACCGACCCGTTCATGGAGGCCTGGACAACACTCACGTGGCTGGCCGCAAAGTTCCCCGATGTCATGCTGTGCCATCACGTGCTCGGCCAGGGCTACCGACCTCCGGCCCTGACCGCAAAGATGGCGTCAACGCTGCAGGTCTTGTCGAGCAACCGATTCATCTTGGGCATTGGTGCTGGCTGGCGAGAGGCCGAGTACGCCGCCTATGGCTACGACTTCCCCAAGCCCTCGGTGCGATTTGGGCAACTCGACGAGCTGCTCCAGATCTGCAAGCTGATGTGGACCGAAGACGAACCCACGTTCAGCGGTGAGCACTTCTCGATCGAAGGTGCGTCGGCACCACCACTACCCGACGTCACTCCGCCAATCTGCATTGGCGCATCGGGCAAAAGGGTCGGCCTACCGTTGGCGGGTCGCCACGCAGACATCTGGAACGGATTCGCTCGGGGCACCGACGACGACTGGCGCGAGATGGTCGACATCGTGCACACCTCGGCGTCCGATGCCGGGCGCGATCCCGCCGAGATCGAGATCTGCCAGACGATCGAGCATGCACTGCCCGAGACCGATGCAGAGTCGCGAGAGCTGCTCGACAAGCTCGCGCACAAAGCAGCACTCGGCGTGACCTACTTCGTCATGGACTTCGGCAATCCAGCGACCACGGAACACGTCGACCGTTTCGTCGAACAGGTGAAGCAACCCCTGATTGCCAGTTAGAAAAGCAGCACCTCGCTGTTACGTCGCAACCTCGAGGCGGACCGATGAGCGCTACCCCACGCTCGGCTTGCGAGGCGGGGTAGCGGCGTTCATGCCGATCAGGTCGCGTAGAATGGCGCCGCTGTAGCGACAAATGCTGTTGCGGCAGCAGCGACAGATGCAAACCGAGCGAACTAGCGTGTCAAAGCCATCATCGACGCGCCGGGTCTCTACCGATTCCCTGGTCTTGGCACGGTGGTCAACATGGCGCCGGGCATGTAAACGAACAATGGTTCAATAATGCCCGCGTTGAGCGGGCCGACTAGCGTTACTCCCAGACAAAGATGTTCAGGGGGAACTTCATGGGAGATCTTGATGGCCGCGTTGCCTGCGTAACTGGTGGCACGCGCGGTATCGGACGGGCGATCGCCGAAGGCTTCTTGGCCGAGGGCGCCAAGGTCGTCATCAACGGCCGCACTGCTTCCAAAGCCGAAGCGACGATCGCCGACATGGACGCTGGCGACAATGTGCATTTCGTTGCGGGTGACGTCACCCAGCAGGCCGACTGTGAGCGAGTCGTCGACGAGACGGTCGAGCACTTCGGTCGGATCGACATCATGGTCAACAATGCGGGCGGCGGTGGCGACCCCGCCCCACTGGCGGAGATGAGTGACGACAGCTGGCAGCGCGTCCTGAACTGGAACCTGAACCACCCGTTCTGGTGCACTCGTCGAGCACTCAAGTACATGATCCCGCAAGAGTCTGGGCGCATCATCAACGTGTCATCGATGTACGGCAAGCTCGCACTGCCTGGCAGTTCGCACTACGTGACAACCAAGCACGGCTTAAACGGCATGACCAAGGCGGTCGCTATCGAAGTTGGTGAACTCGGCATCACCTGCAACGCACTGTGCCCCGGCGGCATCCTGACCGACGTCATGAACGAGCAAGGTCCCGAGGCTGCAGCGGCGATCGGCATTGAGTTCGAAGACCTGCTGAACATGTTGTCGGAGCCTTCGGCCATCAAGAAGCTCAACGAGGTCGAGGACGTGTCCTTGGTCGCCAACCTGCTGGCATCCGATGCCGGCGCCGGCATTACCGGCTCAATGATCAGCATCGACGGCGGCGTGAGCCCCTACTAAGCAGGAGAACGAACATGGGAAAGCTAGACGAAAAAGTCGCAGTCATCACGGCCAGCACTCGCAGCATCGGCCGCGCTATCGCCGAAACATATCTGGCCGAGGGCGCCAAGGTCGTCATCAGCGGCCGTAGCGCCGACAAGGGTGCTGCCGCGCTGGAAGAGATGGGTGCTGGCGACAACGCACACTTCATCGCCTGCGATGCAACCCAGCAGGATCAGGTCGAAGCGCTCATCGACGGCACGGTCGATCACTTCGGCAAGCTCGATATTGCGGTGTTGAACGCCGGGGGAATCCAGAACGCCGCTTCGGTCGCAGAGATGACCGACGAGAACTGGAACCACGCACTCAACATCAACCTGAATCACACGTTCTGGGGCATGCGACGATCGCTACAACACATGCAGAAGGTGCAGTCGGGCCGCATCATTGCGATCTCCTCGGTCGAAGGCAAACTGTCCAAGCCCACCATCAGCCACTACTCGAGCAACAAGCACGCCATCAACGGTTTGGTCAAGGTCGCGGCGCACGAGAACGGCACCCAAGGCATCACCGTCAACGCGATCCTGCCTGGATTGGTGCTGACCGACATGTTCTATGAGACTGGCCCGGCCACGGTGGAAGCCATGCAGCTCGAGGGCGGTCTCGATGCGCTTGCGTCAATGTTCTCGGCTGGTTCAGCAATCAAGCGGCCCAATACGGTCGACGAGGTCGCCGCAGTGGCACTCATGCTCGCCCGCGACGAGGCCAAGAACATCACCGCCTGTCTCTTCCCCTGCGACGGCGGAACGATGCCGTATTAGCCGCTCGCCTTCGGCTGCTCCTGGCATTCTCACGAACCCTCCCGATCCGGTTCCATCAACATGACCAGCGTGTGGGAGGTACTGCGGGGGCCCGTGCAAATTGCGTATGTCGTCGAGGACGTCGTTGCCGCATCGACGCAGTGGACCAAGCAAGGCGCAGGTCCGTTCGTGGTGCGCGAGCACATCAAGGTGGCGAACAGCCGCATGCACGGCGTTGCAGCGGCGTTTGATCATTCGTCGGCCTATGGCCAGTATGGCGACGTCATGGTCGAGCTGCTGTGCGAACACCACCAGCCCGCCGACCGTGTCGGGCCGCTGAGCGGCGTGCATCACATGGCGTACTTCGTCGATGACGTCGCCGAAGCGCAACAGCTCCTGGCTGCCAACGGTTGGCCCGAGGCTCTGTATGCCGAGGCTGGTACGACCGCCTTTGCCATGCACGACGCCCGCCATGATCTGGGCCACCTGATCGAGGTCTACCAAGACAGCCCCGGCCTTACCGCCTTCTACGCGCACGTGCGTTCGCTGTGACCGACTCCTGACCCCGGCCCACTCAACACGGTCCACTCAACACGGTCCACTCAACATAGGGTGCTCAAAGCCTCCCAACTGGTCACGTGACATCAAGATCGCCGGGAGAGTGGCAAGTTGACACCATGAGACGGGAGCAGGACACTGGGTCAATGAAGGACTTCCGAGGACGCGTCGCGGCCATCACCGGAGCCGGGTCGGGCATCGGCCGAGCTCTAGCGCAAGAACTCGCGAAGCGCGATACGCATCTGGCACTCAGCGACATCGACGGGGCTGGTCTGGCCGAGACCGTCAGCTTGTGCGAAGGAGCCGGCGTCAAGGTCAGCTGGACCGAACTCGATGTCGCCGACAAGCAAGCCGTCTTTGGCTGGGCCGACCAGGTGGCCGAAGAACATGGCAAGATCAACCTGATCTTCAACAATGCCGGCGTCGACTTAAGCGCAACGTTCGAGGGTCAGAGCTACGACGACTTCGAATGGCTCATGAACATCAACTTCTGGGGTGTCGTGCACGGCACCAAGGCGTTCCTGCCACATCTGCGTGCCGCGGGAGAAGGTCACGTAGTCAATATCTCCAGCGTGTTCGGTCTCGTCAGCATCCCGACCCAATCGGCATACAACGCGGCCAAGTTCGGGGTGCGAGGGTTCACCGATGCACTTCGTATCGAACTCGACATCGAGGGATGCGGGGTCTCGGCCACCACCATTCACCCGGGCGGCGTCAAGACGGACATCGCCCGCAATGCGCGCATCGACGACAGTGCCGGGGCATTTGGCGATGACCCTGCCGAGTTTGGCAACGAGTTCGACAACCTGGCACGCACCACCCCAGAGAAGGCCGCCGCACAGATTCTGCGCGCCGTCTCGCGTAATCGCCGACGAGCGCTCATTGGCCCCGACGCGATCGTGTTCGACGTCGCTTCACGACTTCCCGCCGGGCTGTACCAGCGCGTGCTCGCCGCGGGTGCCCGTCGCAACATGAAGAAACGCACGCAGTAGCAACCAAACGACCCAATCTTGGATTTCTTCAAGAGTTCGGGAACCACCGCGGCGTGTGCCTACGTCGTAGTCAGCATGAACCACACCTCTGACTCCACCAACTCGACCGATCCACTCCGTCGTCTTATGTGCACCCTGCTCGCTCTCGCGTTGCTCGCTTCTGCGTGCGGTGGCTCCGACGACGGCAGCGCAGCAGCGGGCCAGGCGCAGCCGACAAGCCAAGCAAACTCTGGCGATGCCAGCACCCCAGACGATCGTCGCGTCGAGACCACCGAGGACACCTCCAGCGGCGAGGCACTCTTCGAAGACGACGCAGCCATCGAAGACGACGCAGCCATCGAAGACGACGCAGCCATCGAAGACGACGCAGCCATCGAAGAAGATGCCATGGCCGAGGAAGAGAGCGACGCAATCGCCGAGTCCGCCAGCCCCGTTGCACCGGCGGCGACCCCGGCGCCGGCGGCGACCCCGGCACCGGCACCGGCACAGTCATCGATCGGTCAGCAGGAGCGCCTCGACGCCAGTGGTGATGAAGAAGCAGCGCTATTCGACGGCGAACGAGTTGACCTCGGTACCGACGACGGTGATGCCGAGGGCCTCTTCTCCCAGCCCGGCGAGGAACCACCGGCCGAGATCGTCCAGGCGCCAGAAGAGTCACGACTGATCGACAATCGCTTCCAGTTCTACGGTTACCGGCAGTTCATCGAGGCCGACATCGACCCCCTCTCGACGTTTGCCCTCGACGTCGACACCGGTTCCTACACGATCGCCCGCCGTTGGCTCGACGAAGGTGTCATGCCGCCACCCGAGGCTGTTCGGGTCGAAGAGTTCGTCAACGCCTTTGACTACGACTATGAGATTCCTCGCCGGGGTCTGGAGATCAGTGTCGATGGAGGTCCATCACCGTTCGACAGCGACAACATCCTCGTGCGGGTCGGCGTACAGGCCGAGATCATCGCCGATACCGAGCGACCACCGGTAGCCCTCACCTTCATCGTCGACACTTCTGGCTCGATGGACCGTGACGATCGCCTGGGTTTGGTCAAGGACTCCCTCGAAATCCTGGTCGATGAACTTGACGACAACGACACCGTCGCCATCGTGGTCTACTCAGATAACTCGGGCGTGCTTCTTGAGCCGACCCGAGTTAGCGACAGCCGCCGCATCTACGACGCCATCGACTCACTGCAGCCTGGCGGCTCGACCAACCTGGAGTCCGGCTTGCGCGAGGGTTACGCACTTGCTGCCCAAGCATTCCGCGACGACGGTGTGAATCGAGTCATCATCGCCAGCGACGGCGTCGCAAACGCTGGCATCACCGACCAGAACCAACTCAGCAACTACATCCGTGACTTCGCCGACGAAGGCATCCAGCTCGTGACCGTCGGCTACGGCATGGGCAACTTCAACGACACGTTGATGGAACAGCTCGCCGACAACGGCGACGGCTTCTACGCCTATGTCGACAGCGTCGACGAGGCCGAGCGCCTCTTCGAAGATGAGCTGACTTCGACCCTGATCACCGCTGCTATCGACGCCAAGATTCAGGTCGAGTTCGACACCGACGTTGTCGCCGAATACCGCCTGATCGGCTTCGAGAACCGAGGCGTGCGTGACAATGACTTCCGCAACGACAACGTCGATGCCGGCGAGCTCGGTGCTGGACATCAGGTGACCGCCATGTACGAGATCACGTTGCACCGTGGCGTTGACCTCGACGACCGCGGCGACATCGCCGAAGTGTTCCTGCGCTGGGAAGACCCCGAGAACGGCAACGTCATCGAAATCGATGAGGACATCGACCTTCGCGATGTGGCGACGGCCTTTGGCGACACCGCTGTCGACTTCCAACTTGCCACCGTGGTCACCGCCTTTGGCGAAGTGATGCGAGACAACCCGTATGCCGACGACGTGGATCTGCGCAACATTCGTGTCGAAGCATCACGGGTGGCCGACCGCATGGACAGCGATCAAGTAGACGAACTCGTCGACCTGCTCACGATTGCCGAAACGCTCTGACGCTGCTCGTCTCCTGCTGCTGACGCGGCACGATCCGATGAGCTGACTCGCAGCGCGCCGAGCTACTCCTCGCCCATACATCTGGGCGAGGGGTAGCTCAACATCTTTTTATGGGCCTCTAGGCACGGCGACTCAGCGCTATGCACAACTCCCGCCCACGTTTGATAATATTGTCTCACGCAGGGTGCGCTGCGTAGGAAACTCATTCGCTTCTCCACACGAACGGAGACCCCCTGCCATGACCAACAAGGGCACCCCCCGAGGCTCTGAAGCCACTCGCATTGAACTCCTTGACCTGGCGCTCCAACTTGCACTCGACGACGGACTCCCCCTCGGCCTAACAATCAAGGTTGCCGATGTCGTGCGCCTTGCCGGCCGCTCACTTGGGTCGGCGTATCAAATCTGGAACACCCAGCAAGCTTTCCGTGAAGACCTCGCTATCCACCTCGCTAGCTCGGTCGACCATGTGTCACTGCGCGTCGTACTCCCTGAGTTTGAAGACTCGCTGAAACGAGATGACACATTCGAGGAATTGCTTGCAACGGCAGGAGGTGCCTTCTTCGACATGTATGCCGCAGCGCCGCAGTACTTCGTCAGCCGCCACTTCTGGACGGTCGCGACTCCGCTGCCAACGGAGATTGAAGTCGCCCTCGCAGCAGCGTCTCGCCGCATCGAAGACGACATCACTGCGCTACTGGAGCTGCTGCTGAAAATCCATAGCCGAGTAATCAAAGATGGCCACGAGATTCGGGACCTGGCCCGCATGGTGCTGGCGACGGCGCAGGGCCTTGCGCTGGACGCACGGTTCCCGTCAGCGCAAGACAAGCCGGGCCGCTACCGGGCTCTTTTCGTTGCGGCGTTAGAGATCTTTGTCGAGGGGTGCACCGAGCGGCGCATCAATCTGTCGCAGAACGCCGAGGCCCAGGAAGCTCCGATGCGCGACGACGCGCTCGCTGCGATCAGCGACTGATCGGCGCCAGCTTCGTCTCGTCAAGACGCAACTGCACGTCGGTGTCGACCCAAACTGGCTGCGGGCAGAAGAACCGCCACCGTTGCCCGTCGACCTCGGCGACAGCCTCGTAGCGATCGCCCTGATAGGCACAACTGAGTACCGAGCCTGAGTAGTCGCCGCCGCTTTCGACCAAATCTATGGCGTCGGAGCGAACCGCGAAACGCTCGCCATTTCGCTCAACGAATGCCTCGTGGCCAATGAAGCGCGCCACGACTTCTGCCTGCGGATCACGCCACACTTCGGCAGGTGACCCGAGCCTGAGCAACTCGCCATGCTTCATGACGCCCACTTGGTCAGCCAGTGCAAACGCTTCGTCTTGGTCGTGGGTGACGTAAAGCGCTGTCTGGTTGAGCTCGCGGAGCAGGCGCGACAACTCACCATTGAGCTCCGCCCGCCGAGCACGATCGAGCGACGCGAGAGGCTCGTCGAGCAGTAGTAGTTGTGGCTCTGGCGCAAGCGCTCGGGCCAACGCCACACGTTGTGCCTCTCCGCCCGACAACCCCTCGATGCGACGAGATGCGAACCCCTCGAGGCCAACGAGTGCGAGCAACTCGGCAACACGGGCCTGGCGCGCCGTGGTATCGAGGCCGGCCATCTTGAGCCCAAACGCAATGTTGTCGGCAACGCTGCGGTGAGTGAACAACGCATGATCTTGAAACATCAACCCAACGCCACGCTGGTGCGTCGGCGTGTTCGTGATCCGTTCGTCCTGCCACAAGATGTCGCCGGCGGCGGCGGGCACCAGGCCCGCGATCGCCCGAAGTAACGTGGACTTGCCGCACCCGCTCGGCCCGACCAGGGCCACAATCTCACCGGTAGCCACACTCAGCGACACATTGTTGACCGCGTCCATGTCGCCATAGCGCACGGTGAGATCACGAAGCACCAAACTCACAACACGGCTCCCGAGTCGGGATGCAAGCGGTCACCAATGAGCACGACCAACGCGGTCACCAGCATGAGAATGACCGACAGCGCCATAGCCTGGCCCCGCAGCTGGTCTCCGTTCTGACCGAGTAGCCGCTGGATGGCGAGCGGCACCGTGAGCAGGTCCGAGCTGCGCCCGACGAATGAGGTCGCGCCGAACTCGCCCAGGCTAATCGCGAATGCGAAACCGAGTCCCGTGGCCAGGGCCCGCGCTCCGATACGAAGGTCGATCTCTCTCCGGACGCGACCCGGCGATGCTCCCAACGTCGACGCCGCCTCACGCATCGACGGATCGATCGCTCGCAGTACTGGTACGACTCCGCGCACGATGAAGGGTATTGCGATCAGTGATTGGGTGATGGGCACGATCCACCACGAGCCGCGCAGGTCGAGTACGCCGCGGTCGAGCGAGATCAGCACGCCAAAGCCGAGCGTGACCGCCGAGGTCCCGAGCGGCAGCAGCATGCCCAGGTCCAGAATCCTGCTGATCGCCCGGGTGCCGTGCACGATCGACAACGAGGCAAGCCCGCCAATGATCAGCGACATGCCTGCCGCCGCAAGGGCAAACAGGAGCGAGTTCTGGAGCGCATCCGTAGCGCTGATGGGCAACTGTGTAACCCGCCCGGCGAGCGCTCGATAGTTCGCAAATGAGTACCCGCCACCACTGGCGAGAGAGCGCTCCACGAGCACGGCGAGCGGCAAGCTCAGCAGCACGCCCGACCCCCCGAGCGTCGCAATGAGCGCGGTGCGCTGCCGTGCGTTCTGCACCGGCAGTGCGCGATCAGCCACCATGCCCTGGCGTGCCGAAGCCCGTCGCTGGATCCAGCCGTTGAGAACAACGAGGGCGACGACCGCAATCATTTGCACGATCGACAGGGCCGCAGCGGTCGATGTCTCACCCCTGCTGACGGCGTAGCGATAGATCTCGGTCTCAATGCTCGAGCGGCGCGGCCCACCGAGTATCAGAATGATTGCGTACGAGGTGAACGTGAAGAGGTACACGACCGACACCGCGGCAATGATCGACGGGCGTAGCCGGGGCAGTGTGACTTCCCGAAATGCCTGCCACGGCGAAGCACCCAACGTGCGGGCGGCTTCTTCCGGGCGCCGATCGAGCTGGCTCCAGAATCCGCCAACACTGCGCACAAACACGGCAACGTTGAAGAACGCATGGGCCAACACGATTGCCCACACGGTGTGTCGCAATCGGATCGCACCACTGTCAAGACCGAATCGGTCTATCAGCGCAATGAACGCGCCACCCACCACCACGGTGGGCAGAACGAACGGCACGGTCACCAACACGCGGGCAAGTCGGCGACCGACGAACCGTCGATTCGCAATTGCCCACGTGAGCGGCAACGAAATCGCGGCCGCCAAAAGCGTGGAGACTGCTGCTTGCCAAGTCGTAAACCAGATAATCCTGCGGGACCGGGAATTGGTCAGCACGTCGACGAGCGAGCCGGCGTTCTCGCCTAGTCCTCGGGCGATCAGGGTCGCAACGGGGTAGGCGAAGAAGACGACCACGAACGCTGCGGGCACCAACGCGACCGAAGCGCTACGAGTCGTCTTCATCGTCACAGGTCAATCAGCCGAGAACGATCTCGACCCATCGTTCGGTCCATGCGGCGCGGTTGGCCTCGATGTCTTCTGGCGAGAGCGTGGCGGGATTGTCGGCAAGCTCGCCGAATTCGAGGAAGGCCTCGGGCAACGTTGCGTCGCCATTGGACGGATACACAAACATGTTCAGCGGGATGTCCTCTTGGAACGTTGTACTGAGCATGAAGTCGATGAGCTGTTGGGCTGCTTCGGTGTGGTCGGTCCCGGCCAAGATGCCGGCAAATTCGATCTGGCGGAAGCAGCTGTCGTAGAGGACGCCGGTGGGTGGCGCCTCGACTGGCGGGTCGGCGAAGATGACTTCAGCCGGTGGGCTCGACGCGTAGCTGGTCACGATGGAGCGGTCGCCGCCACCGGCAGTGAACTCGCCGTAGTATGCGTCGGACCAGCCCGAGGTGACCGACAGGCCGTTGTCGGCAAGGGACTGCCAGTAGTCCTCCCAACCATCGCCGTAGCGAGCGATCGTGGCCAGCAAGAAGGCGAAGCCTGGCGACGAGGTTTCGGGGTTCATTGTCACGAACTGGCCCGCATTGGCGGGGTCGATCAGGTCGTCGAGGGTCTCGGGTGCCGCACCAGGCAATTGGTCGATCCAGTAGTTCACGCAGACATCGCCGTAGTCGATAGGTGTCACGCGATTCTCGGCGTCGAGCTGGAGTGCCGGGTCGACCGAGGCGAGCGCTGGCGACTCGTAGGGCTGGAACAGCTCGGCGTCGAGTCCGCGTTGCAAGAAGGTGTTGTCTATGCCGAACAACACGTCGGCGGTGGGGTTGTCCTTGGTCAAGATGGCACTACTGACGAGCTGACCAGCGTCGCCAGCAGCGACCTGCTCGACCACGATGCAAGTGTCGGCCGTGAACGACTCGAACACACCGTCGGAAACCAGGAACGAGTCGTGGGTCGCAAGGGTGATCGTCGGGCAATCCGGCTCTTCTGCTGCCATGGAATCTTCTTCCATAGCTTCCTCAGCCATGGACTCTTCTGCTGCCATGGAATCTTCTTCCATAGCTTCCTCAGCCATGGCCTCTTCTGCTGCCATGGAATCTTCTTCCATAGCTTCTTCAGCCGGTGTGTCGGCGGCCGGAAACTCGACCTCGACTTGTGTAGTGAGCTCCTCGGCATCGCTACCGCCACAAGCCGTAGCAAGCAGACACAAGACAACGGCGAGGACCCCCGCACGAACGGTCGACGCAAAAGCGTTAGTGGGCATAGTCACAATATTTCCTCCGCTGGCATTACCCAGATCAGGTTTGCGGGTCGACGAATCGTTCGTCCTCTCAGCCCAGCGTTTCTGAGCTCCCCGGTTGTTTATGTTGCAATCAATATAGCCATCCCGAGCGGCACCTCACGCCGGATTTGGCTCTCGCCGTGCTAACCCAGGTGATCGATGAGCGCGTCGATGGCCAGCTTGTAGCTGGTGACGCCGAAACCGCTGACGACTCCCAGACAAACACCGCTCAGCAGTGAGCGTGACCGGAACTCTTCGCGGGCATGCACATTGCTCATATGGGTTTCAACCACGGGGATGCCACAACCAGCGATGGCATCGCGCAGCGCAACGCTGGTGTGCGTGTAGCCACCCGGGTTGAAAACGATGCCGTCGGCCCAGGTCATCGCTTCCTGAATCGCGTCGACCAGGTGACCTTCGACGTTGGACTGGTGATCACGCAGTGCTGCGCCGCGTTCGCCGGCGTAGGTCCGCAGATCGGCAACGATGTCGTCGAGGGACCTGGTGCCGTAGACCTCGGGTTCGCGAGTGCCGAGCATGTTGAGGTTCGGTCCGTTCAGCAAACCAATCTTGCGCATCGCCCCAGGGTAGTCGTCCGGTGCGATGACATCGAGACGCCAAAAAGACAACAACGCAGCAGCTCGCCGTACGAGCTACTGCGTTGTTCAGTAAGGAGAAGCGTCAGCTATGACCACCCTGCACGGGGATCTCGCCCTCGGTGTAGATCGTGATCAGCACAACAGCGATGACAATCGCAGCCACTAGTACCGCACCCAGCACGTACCATTGCAGCTGCGCTTTGCGGTTCGCCGCCATCTGCGCTTCCTTCCTTTCGGAGGCAGTCAGCTTGCTGCCACGATTCTTTGCGTGTGATGCGGTCGTGCTCATGTTGTTTCAACCCAGTGGTGAGAAGGCTTTGTTCCCGAGTACACCAGAATATGCGCTTCTTGGGCATTCGGGAACCCCGTTCGTAAACTCGTTCCATGTCCGATACGCCTTCTGGCTCAGCTACACCCGTTAGCGAGACCTATCGCAACATCGTGCTCACGGGCTTTATGGGCACCGGGAAGTCCACCGTTGGCCGCATGCTCGCGGATCGACTTGGACTTAAACACGTGGACACCGACAAGATGATCGAGCGGCGGCACGGCCCAATTCCTCGCATTTTCGAAGAACAGGGAGAAGCGGGCTTTCGCAAAGTCGAGCAGGCGATCGCCAAGGAGCTCTCGACCGACGTCGGCTATGTCATTTCGACGGGCGGACGTTTCATGCTCGATCCACACAATGCCGACCAGCTGCGCGAAGGAAACCGCATCTTCTGTCTGGTCGCCGAACTCGACATCATCATGGAACGGGTGATGCGGCGGCGAAGTAGCCGACCCATGCTCGCTGGCGACGACGCCCAGACTCGCGTCGAAGAACTCATGGCCGAACGCGCCGAGGGGTATGCCCAGTTCGAGGCGGTGCCGACCGACGAGTGCCCACCCCAAAAGGTCGTCGAGGACATTCTTTCTCGACTGTAAGTGCGTCGAGGGCCCGATGCGAAGAGCTACAGCTTGACGACGGTGCCGTCGGCCGCGGCGCTGGCAATGGCGGCGTCGAGCACTCGTTGCACTTCCCAACCCTGATCAAAACCGGGTTCGGTTGGCGTCCCTTGGACGATGTTGTCTATCCACTGGCGGGTCATCGAACTGGTCGTGCGGAAGACGTCTTTGTAGGTGTTATGCACCGTGTCGCGGCGCACGCCGTTCCAGATCTCGTCGGGAATCGGTAGCACCTGGCGGCCGCTGGTGTCGCCACGTTGCAAGCCCTCGACCTGCTGCACCGTGTCCCAGTCGCAGGTGGCGTAGAGAGTGCCTTGGTCGCCATGGATCTCGTAGTGGTGCGTTTGTCCGAAGGGCGTGCCTTCCCAGCACACGGAGCTGGTCTGCAACATGGCGTAAGCGCCTGATGCGTAGCGGATCGTCATTGCCACACTGTCTTCAGTTTGGTCATAGGCCGTGCCATCGGGCCCGCGGGCCGCGTT
>CAKZFK010000221.1:0-19043 GCA_936440205.1 Lepidonotus clava | reverse complement strand
CCGGCCTGCAGGGCTCTCCAAGGGTCGACGGGGGGCCCCTTTTATTAGATTGAGTTCACCTGGGCCTGCGTTTCGGGCCCCTGACGGCCCCCAGGGGGTTCTCAGCGGCCCCGGAACAGGCCAGGAGGATGTAAAAAGGCCCAACGAGTCCAACGCTGTGCTCAGAAGTCCGATGCGAGCGACGGTTGTCCTTCCAGGGGGGACCGTCCGGGCCCTATTTAAATAGGCTGCCTATTTAAATAGGCTCGTAGTGTTAAATCGGGTCTGCCAAAATATTTGAGTTGAATCTTCTCCTCTTAGAATGATTTTCCCCAAGCCCTGAAACTTTCGGGGGCACAATCGGTTTGCCGATTGGTCGATTTCCCCGGCCTGCAGGGCTCTCCAAGGGTCGACGGGGGCCCCTTTTATTAGATTGAGTTCACCTGGGCCTGCGTTTCGGGCCCCTGACGGCCCCCAGGGGGTTCTCAGCGGCCCCGGAACAGGCCAGGAGGATGTAAAAAGGCCCAACGAGTCCAACGCTGTGCTCAGAAGTCCGATGCGAGCGACGGTTGTCCTTCCAGGGGGGGACCGTCCGGGCCCTATTTAAATAGGCTGCCTATTTAAATAGGCTCGTAGTGTTAAATCGGGTCTGCCAAAATATTTGAGTTGAATCTTCTCCTCTTAGAATGATTTTCCCCAAGCCCTGAAACTTTCGGGGGCACAATCGGTTTGCCGATTGGTCGATTTCCCCGGCCTGCAGGGCTCTCCAAGGGTCGACGGGGGCCCCCTTTTATTAGATTGAGTTCACCTGGGCCTGCGTTTCGGGCCCCTGACGGCCCCCAGGGGGGTTCTCAGCGGCCCCGGAACAGGCCAGGAGGATGTAAAAAGGCCCAACGAGTCCAACGCTGTGCTCAGAAGTCCGATGCGAGCGACGGTTGTCCTTCCAGGGGGGACCGTCCGGGCCCTATTTAAATAGGCTGCCTATTTAAATAGGCTCGTAGTGTTAAATCGGGTCTGCCAAAATATTTGAGTTGAATCTTCTCCTCTTAGAATGATTTTCCCCAAGCCCTGAAACTTTCGGGGGCACAATCGGTTTGCCGATTGGTCGATTTCCCCGGCCTGCAGGGCTCTCCAAGGGTCGACGGGGGCCCCTTTTATTAGATTGAGTTCACCTGGGCCTGCGTTTCGGGCCCCTGACGGCCCCCAGGGGGTTCTCAGCGGCCCCGGAACAGGCCAGGAGGATGTAAAAAGGCCCAACGAGTCCAACGCTGTGCTCAGAAGTCCGATGCGAGCGACGGTTGTCCTTCCAGGGGGGACCGTCCGGGCCCTATTTAAATAGGCTGCCTATTTAAATAGGCTCGTAGTGTTAAATCGGGTCTGCCAAAATATTTGAGTTGAATCTTCTCCTCTTAGAATGATTTTCCCCAAGCCCTGAAACTTTCGGGGGCACAATCGGTTTGCCGATTGGTCGATTTCCCCGGCCTGCAGGGCTCTCCAAGGGTCGACGGGGGCCCCTTTTATTAGATTGAGTTCACCTGGGCCTGCGTTTCGGGCCCCTGACGGCCCCCAGGGGGTTCTCAGCGGCCCCGGAACAGGCCAGGAGGATGTAAAAAGGCCCAACGAGTCCAACGCTGTGCTCAGAAGTCCGATGCGAGCGACGGTTGTCCTTCCAGGGGGGACCGTCCGGGCCCTATTTAAATAGGCTGCCTATTTAAATAGGCTCGTAGTGTTAAATCGGGTCTGCCAAAATATTTGAGTTGAATCTTCTCCTCTTAGAATGATTTTCCCCAAGCCCTGAAACTTTCGGGGGCACAATCGGTTTGCCGATTGGTCGATTTCCCCGGCCTGCAGGGCTCTCCAAGGGTCGACGGGGGCCCCTTTTATTAGATTGAGTTCACCTGGGCCTGCGTTTCGGGCCCCTGACGGCCCCCAGGGGGTTCTCAGCGGCCCCGGAACAGGCCAGGAGGATGTAAAAAGGCCCAACGAGTCCAACGCTGTGCTCAGAAGTCCGATGCGAGCGACGGTTGTCCTTCCAGGGGGGACCGTCCGGGCCCTATTTAAATAGGCTGCCTATTTAAATAGGCTCGTAGTGTTAAATCGGGTCTGCCAAAATATTTGAGTTGAATCTTCTCCTCTTAGAATGATTTTCCCCAAGCCCTGAAACTTTCGGGGGCACAATCGGTTTGCCGATTGGTCGATTTCCCCGGCCTGCAGGGCTCTCCAAGGGTCGACGGGGGCCCCTTTTATTAGATTGAGTTCACCTGGGCCTGCGTTTCGGGCCCCTGACGGCCCCCAGGGGGTTCTCAGCGGCCCCGGAACAGGCCAGGAGGATGTAAAAAGGCCCAACGAGTCCAACGCTGTGCTCAGAAGTCCGATGCGAGCGACGGTTGTCCTTCCAGGGGGGACCGTCCGGGCCCTATTTAAATAGGCTGCCTATTTAAATAGGCTCGTAGTGTTAAATCGGGTCTGCCAAAATATTTGAGTTGAATCTTCTCCTCTTAGAATGATTTTCCCCCAAGCCCTGAAACTTTCGGGGGCACAATCGGTTTGCCGATTGGTCGTTTCCCCGGCCTGCAGGGCTCTCCAAGGGTCGACGGGGGCCCCTTTTATTAGATTGAGTTCACCTGGGCCTGCGTTTCGGGCCCCTGACGGCCCCCAGGGGGTTCTCAGCGGCCCCGGAACAGGCCAGGAGGATGTAAAAAGGCCCAACGAGTCCAACGCTGTGCTCAGAAGTCCGATGCGAGCGACGGTTGTCCTTCCAGGGGGGGACCGTCCGGGCCCTATTTAAATAGGCTGCCTATTTAAATAGGCTCGTAGTGTTAAATCGGGTCTGCCAAAATATTTGAGTTGAATCTTCTCCTCTTAGAATGATTTTCCCCAAGCCCTGAAACTTTCGGGGGCACAATCGGTTTGCCGATTGGTCGATTTCCCCGGCCTGCAGGGCTCTCCAAGGGTCGACGGGGGCCCCTTTTATTAGATTGAGTTCACCTGGGCCTGCGTTTCGGGCCCCTGACGGCCCCCCAGGGGGTTCTCAGCGGCCCCGGAACAGGCCAGGAGGATGTAAAAAGGCCCAACGAGTCCAACGCTGTGCTCAGAAGTCCGATGCGAGCGACGGTTGTCCTTCCAGGGGGGACCGTCCGGGCCCTATTTAAATAGGCTGCCTATTTAAATAGGCTCGTAGTGTTAAATCGGGTCTGCCAAAATATTTGAGTTGAATCTTCTCCTCTTAGAATGATTTTCCCCAAGCCCTGAAACTTTCGGGGGCACAATCGGTTTGCCGATTGGTCGATTTCCCCGGCCTGCAGGGCTCTCCAAGGGTCGACGGGGGGCCCCTTTTATTAGATTGAGTTCACCTGGGCCTGCGTTTCGGGCCCCTGACGGCCCCCAGGGGGTTCTCAGCGGCCCCGGAACAGGCCAGGAGGATGTAAAAAGGCCCAACGAGTCCAACGCTGTGCTCAGAAGTCCGATGCGAGCGACGGTTGTCCTTCCAGGGGGGACCGTCCGGGCCCTATTTAAATAGGCTGCCTATTTAAATAGGCTCGTAGTGTTAAATCGGGTCTGCCAAAATATTTGAGTTGAATCTTCTCCTCTTAGAATGATTTTCCCCAAGCCCTGAAACTTTCGGGGGCACAATCGGTTTGCCGATTGGTCGATTTCCCCGGCCTGCAGGGCTCTCCAAGGGTCGACGGGGGCCCCTTTTATTAGATTGAGTTCACCTGGGCCTGCGTTTCGGGCCCCTGACGGCCCCCAGGGGGTTCTCAGCGGCCCCGGAACAGGCCAGGAGGATGTAAAAAGGCCCAACGAGTCCAACGCTGTGCTCAGAAGTCCGATGCGAGCGACGGTTGTCCTTCCAGGGGGGGACCGTCCGGGCCCTATTTAAATAGGCTGCCTATTTAAATAGGCTCGTAGTGTTAAATCGGGTCTGCCAAAATATTTGAGTTGAATCTTCTCCTCTTAGAATGATTTTCCCCAAGCCCTGAAACTTTCGGGGGCACAATCGGTTTGCCGATTGGTCGATTTCCCCGGCCTGCAGGGCTCTCCAAGGGTCGACGGGGGCCCCTTTTATTAGATTGAGTTCACCTGGGCCTGCGTTTCGGGCCCCTGACGGCCCCCAGGGGGTTCTCAGCGGCCCCGGAACAGGCCAGGAGGATGTAAAAAGGCCCAACGAGTCCAACGCTGTGCTCAGAAGTCCGATGCGAGCGACGGTTGTCCTTCCAGGGGGGACCGTCCGGGCCCTATTTAAATAGGCTGCCTATTTAAATAGGCTCGTAGTGTTAAATCGGGTCTGCCAAAATATTTGAGTTGAATCTTCTCCTCTTAGAATGATTTTCCCCAAGCCCTGAAACTTTCGGGGGCACAATCGGTTTGCCGATTGGTCGATTTCCCCGGCCTGCAGGGCTCTCCAAGGGTCGACGGGGGCCCCTTTTATTAGATTGAGTTCACCTGGGCCTGCGTTTCGGGCCCCTGACGGCCCCCAGGGGGTTCTCAGCGGCCCCGGAACAGGCCAGGAGGATGTAAAAAGGCCCAACGAGTCCAACGCTGTGCTCAGAAGTCCGATGCGAGCGACGGTTGTCCTTCCAGGGGGGACCGTCCGGGCCCTATTTAAATAGGCTGCCTATTTAAATAGGCTCGTAGTGTTAAATCGGGTCTGCCAAAATATTTGAGTTGAATCTTCTCCTCTTAGAATGATTTTCCCCAAGCCCTGAAACTTTCGGGGGCACAATCGGTTTGCCGATTGGTCGATTTCCCCGGCCTGCAGGGCTCTCCAAGGGTCGACGGGGGCCCCTTTTATTAGATTGAGTTCACCTGGGCCTGCGTTTCGGGCCCCTGACGGCCCCCAGGGGGTTCTCAGCGGCCCCGGAACAGGCCAGGAGGATGTAAAAAGGCCCAACGAGTCCAACGCTGTGCTCAGAAGTCCGATGCGAGCGACGGTTGTCCTTCCAGGGGGGACCGTCCGGGCCCTATTTAAATAGGCTGCCTATTTAAATAGGCTCGTAGTGTTAAATCGGGTCTGCCAAAATATTTGAGTTGAATCTTCTCCTCTTAGAATGATTTTCCCCAAGCCCTGAAACTTTCGGGGGCACAATCGGTTTGCCGATTGGTCGATTTCCCCGGCCTGCAGGGCTCTCCAAGGGTCGACGGGGGCCCCTTTTATTAGATTGAGTTCACCTGGGCCTGCGTTTCGGGCCCCTGACGGCCCCCAGGGGGTTCTCAGCGGCCCCGGAACAGGCCAGGAGGATGTAAAAAGGCCCAACGAGTCCAACGCTGTGCTCAGAAGTCCGATGCGAGCGACGGTTGTCCTTCCAGGGGGGACCGTCCGGGCCCTATTTAAATAGGCTGCCTATTTAAATAGGCTCGTAGTGTTAAATCGGGTCTGCCAAAATATTTGAGTTGAATCTTCTCCTCTTAGAATGATTTTCCCCAAGCCCTGAAACTTTCGGGGGCACAATCGGTTTGCCGATTGGTCGATTTCCCCGGCCTGCAGGGCTCTCCAAGGGTCGACGGGGGCCCCTTTTATTAGATTGAGTTCACCTGGGCCTGCGTTTCGGGCCCCTGACGGCCCCCAGGGGGTTCTCAGCGGCCCCGGAACAGGCCAGGAGGATGTAAAAAGGCCCAACGAGTCCAACGCTGTGCTCAGAAGTCCGATGCGAGCGACGGTTGTCCTTCCAGGGGGGACCGTCCGGGCCCTATTTAAATAGGCTGCCTATTTAAATAGGCTCGTAGTGTTAAATCGGGTCTGCCAAAATATTTGAGTTGAATCTTCTCCTCTTAGAATGATTTTCCCCAAGCCCTGAAACTTTCGGGGGCACAATCGGTTTGCCGATTGGTCGATTTCCCCGGCCTGCAGGGCTCTCCAAGGGTCGACGGGGGCCCCTTTTATTAGATTGAGTTCACCTGGGCCTGCGTTTCGGGCCCCTGACGGCCCCCAGGGGGTTCTCAGCGGCCCCGGAACAGGCCAGGAGGATGTAAAAAGGCCCAACGAGTCCAACGCTGTGCTCAGAAGTCCGATGCGAGCGACGGTTGTCCTTCCAGGGGGGACCGTCCGGGCCCTATTTAAATAGGCTGCCTATTTAAATAGGCTCGTAGTGTTAAATCGGGTCTGCCAAAATATTTGAGTTGAATCTTCTCCTCTTAGAATGATTTTCCCCAAGCCCTGAAACTTTCGGGGGCACAATCGGTTTGCCGATTGGTCGATTTCCCCGGCCTGCAGGGCTCTCCAAGGGTCGACGGGGGCCCCTTTTATTAGATTGAGTTCACCTGGGCCTGCGTTTCGGGCCCCTGACGGCCCCCAGGGGGTTCTCAGCGGCCCCGGAACAGGCCAGGAGGATGTAAAAAGGCCCAACGAGTCCAACGCTGTGCTCAGAAGTCCGATGCGAGCGACGGTTGTCCTTCCAGGGGGGACCGTCCGGGCCCTATTTAAATAGGCTGCCTATTTAAATAGGCTCGTAGTGTTAAATCGGGTCTGCCAAAATATTTGAGTTGAATCTTCTCCTCTTAGAATGATTTTCCCCAAGCCCTGAAACTTTCGGGGGCACAATCGGTTTGCCGATTGGTCGATTTCCCCGGCCTGCAGGGCTCTCCAAGGGTCGACGGGGGCCCCTTTTATTAGATTGAGTTCACCTGGGCCTGCGTTTCGGGCCCCTGACGGCCCCCAGGGGGTTCTCAGCGGCCCCGGAACAGGCCAGGAGGATGTAAAAAGGCCCAACGAGTCCAACGCTGTGCTCAGAAGTCCGATGCGAGCGACGGTTGTCCTTCCAGGGGGGACCGTCCGGGCCCTATTTAAATAGGCTGCCTATTTAAATAGGCTCGTAGTGTTAAATCGGGTCTGCCAAAATATTTGAGTTGAATCTTCTCCTCTTAGAATGATTTTCCCCAAGCCCTGAAACTTTCGGGGGCACAATCGGTTTGCCGATTGGTCGATTTCCCCGGCCTGCAGGGCTCTCCAAGGGTCGACGGGGGCCCCTTTTATTAGATTGAGTTCACCTGGGCCTGCGTTTCGGGCCCCTGACGGCCCCCAGGGGGTTCTCAGCGGCCCCGGAACAGGCCAGGAGGATGTAAAAAGGCCCAACGAGTCCAACGCTGTGCTCAGAAGTCCGATGCGAGCGACGGTTGTCCTTCCAGGGGGGACCGTCCGGGCCCTATTTAAATAGGCTGCCTATTTAAATAGGCTCGTAGTGTTAAATCGGGTCTGCCAAAATATTTGAGTTGAATCTTCTCCTCTTAGAATGATTTTCCCCAAGCCCTGAAACTTTCGGGGGCACAATCGGTTTGCCGATTGGTCGATTTCCCCGGCCTGCAGGGCTCTCCAAGGGTCGACGGGGGCCCCTTTTATTAGATTGAGTTCACCTGGGCCTGCGTTTCGGGCCCCTGACGGCCCCCAGGGGGTTCTCAGCGGCCCCGGAACAGGCCAGGAGGATGTAAAAAGGCCCAACGAGTCCAACGCTGTGCTCAGAAGTCCGATGCGAGCGACGGTTGTCCTTCCAGGGGGGACCGTCCGGGCCCTATTTAAATAGGCTGCCTATTTAAATAGGCTCGTAGTGTTAAATCGGGTCTGCCAAAATATTTGAGTTGAATCTTCTCCTCTTAGAATGATTTTCCCCAAGCCCTGAAACTTTCGGGGGCACAATCGGTTTGCCGATTGGTCGATTTCCCCGGCCTGCAGGGCTCTCCAAGGGTCGACGGGGGCCCCTTTTATTAGATTGAGTTCACCTGGGCCTGCGTTTCGGGCCCCTGACGGCCCCCAGGGGGTTCTCAGCGGCCCCGGAACAGGCCAGGAGGATGTAAAAAGGCCCAACGAGTCCAACGCTGTGCTCAGAAGTCCGATGCGAGCGACGGTTGTCCTTCCAGGGGGGACCGTCCGGGCCCTATTTAAATAGGCTGCCTATTTAAATAGGCTCGTAGTGTTAAATCGGGTCTGCCAAAATATTTGAGTTGAATCTTCTCCTCTTAGAATGATTTTCCCCAAGCCCTGAAACTTTCGGGGGCACAATCGGTTTGCCGATTGGTCGATTTCCCCGGCCTGCAGGGCTCTCCAAGGGTCGACGGGGGCCCCTTTTATTAGATTGAGTTCACCTGGGCCTGCGTTTCGGGCCCCTGACGGCCCCCAGGGGGTTCTCAGCGGCCCCGGAACAGGCCAGGAGGATGTAAAAAGGCCCAACGAGTCCAACGCTGTGCTCAGAAGTCCGATGCGAGCGACGGTTGTCCTTCCAGGGGGGACCGTCCGGGCCCTATTTAAATAGGCTGCCTATTTAAATAGGCTCGTAGTGTTAAATCGGGTCTGCCAAAATATTTGAGTTGAATCTTCTCCTCTTAGAATGATTTTCCCCAAGCCCTGAAACTTTCGGGGGCACAATCGGTTTGCCGATTGGTCGATTTCCCCGGCCTGCAGGGCTCTCCAAGGGTCGACGGGGGCCCCTTTTATTAGATTGAGTTCACCTGGGCCTGCGTTTCGGGCCCCTGACGGCCCCCAGGGGGTTCTCAGCGGCCCCGGAACAGGCCAGGAGGATGTAAAAAGGCCCAACGAGTCCAACGCTGTGCTCAGAAGTCCGATGCGAGCGACGGTTGTCCTTCCAGGGGGGACCGTCCGGGCCCTATTTAAATAGGCTGCCTATTTAAATAGGCTCGTAGTGTTAAATCGGGTCTGCCAAAATATTTGAGTTGAATCTTCTCCTCTTAGAATGATTTTCCCCAAGCCCTGAAACTTTCGGGGGCACAATCGGTTTGCCGATTGGTCGATTTCCCCGGCCTGCAGGGCTCTCCAAGGGTCGACGGGGGCCCCTTTTATTAGATTGAGTTCACCTGGGCCTGCGTTTCGGGCCCCTGACGGCCCCCAGGGGGTTCTCAGCGGCCCCGGAACAGGCCAGGAGGATGTAAAAAGGCCCAACGAGTCCAACGCTGTGCTCAGAAGTCCGATGCGAGCGACGGTTGTCCTTCCAGGGGGGACCGTCCGGGCCCTATTTAAATAGGCTGCCTATTTAAATAGGCTCGTAGTGTTAAATCGGGTCTGCCAAAATATTTGAGTTGAATCTTCTCCTCTTAGAATGATTTTCCCCAAGCCCTGAAACTTTCGGGGGCACAATCGGTTTGCCGATTGGTCGATTTCCCCGGCCTGCAGGGCTCTCCAAGGGTCGACGGGGGCCCCTTTTATTAGATTGAGTTCACCTGGGCCTGCGTTTCGGGCCCCTGACGGCCCCCAGGGGGTTCTCAGCGGCCCCGGAACAGGCCAGGAGGATGTAAAAAGGCCCAACGAGTCCAACGCTGTGCTCAGAAGTCCGATGCGAGCGACGGTTGTCCTTCCAGGGGGGACCGTCCGGGCCCTATTTAAATAGGCTGCCTATTTAAATAGGCTCGTAGTGTTAAATCGGGTCTGCCAAAATATTTGAGTTGAATCTTCTCCTCTTAGAATGATTTTCCCCAAGCCCTGAAACTTTCGGGGGCACAATCGGTTTGCCGATTGGTCGATTTCCCCGGCCTGCAGGGCTCTCCAAGGGTCGACGGGGGCCCCTTTTATTAGATTGAGTTCACCTGGGCCTGCGTTTCGGGCCCCTGACGGCCCCCAGGGGGTTCTCAGCGGCCCCGGAACAGGCCAGGAGGATGTAAAAAGGCCCAACGAGTCCAACGCTGTGCTCAGAAGTCCGATGCGAGCGACGGTTGTCCTTCCAGGGGGGACCGTCCGGGCCCTATTTAAATAGGCTGCCTATTTAAATAGGCTCGTAGTGTTAAATCGGGTCTGCCAAAATATTTGAGTTGAATCTTCTCCTCTTAGAATGATTTTCCCCAAGCCCTGAAACTTTCGGGGGCACAATCGGTTTGCCGATTGGTCGATTTCCCCGGCCTGCAGGGCTCTCCAAGGGTCGACGGGGGCCCCTTTTATTAGATTGAGTTCACCTGGGCCTGCGTTTCGGGCCCCTGACGGCCCCCAGGGGGTTCTCAGCGGCCCCGGAACAGGCCAGGAGGATGTAAAAAGGCCCAACGAGTCCAACGCTGTGCTCAGAAGTCCGATGCGAGCGACGGTTGTCCTTCCAGGGGGGACCGTCCGGGCCCTATTTAAATAGGCTGCCTATTTAAATAGGCTCGTAGTGTTAAATCGGGTCTGCCAAAATATTTGAGTTGAATCTTCTCCTCTTAGAATGATTTTCCCCAAGCCCTGAAACTTTCGGGGGCACAATCGGTTTGCCGATTGGTCGATTTCCCCGGCCTGCAGGGCTCTCCAAGGGTCGACGGGGGCCCCTTTTATTAGATTGAGTTCACCTGGGCCTGCGTTTCGGGCCCCTGACGGCCCCCAGGGGGTTCTCAGCGGCCCCGGAACAGGCCAGGAGGATGTAAAAAGGCCCAACGAGTCCAACGCTGTGCTCAGAAGTCCGATGCGAGCGACGGTTGTCCTTCCAGGGGGGACCGTCCGGGCCCTATTTAAATAGGCTGCCTATTTAAATAGGCTCGTAGTGTTAAATCGGGTCTGCCAAAATATTTGAGTTGAATCTTCTCCTCTTAGAATGATTTTCCCCAAGCCCTGAAACTTTCGGGGGCACAATCGGTTTGCCGATTGGTCGATTTCCCCGGCCTGCAGGGCTCTCCAAGGGTCGACGGGGGCCCCTTTTATTAGATTGAGTTCACCTGGGCCTGCGTTTCGGGCCCCTGACGGCCCCCAGGGGGTTCTCAGCGGCCCCGGAACAGGCCAGGAGGATGTAAAAAGGCCCAACGAGTCCAACGCTGTGCTCAGAAGTCCGATGCGAGCGACGGTTCGTCCTTCCAGGGGGGGACCGTCCGGGCCCTATTTAAATAGGCAGCCTATTTAAATAGGCTCGTAGTGTTAAATCGGGTCTGCCAAAATATTTGAGTTGAATCTTCTCCTCTTAGAATGATTTTCCCCAAGCCCTGAAACTTTCGGGGGCACAATCGGTTTGCCGATTGGTCGATTTCCCCGGCCTGCAGGGCTCTCCAAGGGTCGACGGGGGCCCCTTTTATTAGATTGAGTTCACCTGGGCCTGCGTTTCGGGCCCCTGACGGCCCCCAGGGGGTTCTCAGCGGCCCCGGAACAGGCCAGGAGGATGTAAAAAGGCCCAACGAGTCCAACGCTGTGCTCAGAAGTCCGATGCGAGCGACGGCTTGTCCTTCCAGGGGGGACCGTCCGGGCCCTATTTAAATAGGCTGCCTATTTAAATAGGCTCGTAGTGTTAAATCGGGTCTGCCAAAATATTTGAGTTGAATCTTCTCCTCTTAGAATGATTTTCCCCAAGCCCTGAAACTTTCGGGGGCACAATCGGTTTGCCGATTGGTCGATTTCCCCGGCCTGCAGGGCTCTCCAAGGGTCGACGGGGGCCCCTTTTATTAGATTGAGTTCACCTGGGCCTGCGTTTCGGGCCCCTGACGGCCCCCAGGGGGTTCTCAGCGGCCCCGGAACAGGCCAGGAGGATGTAAAAAGGCCCAACGAGTCCAACGCTGTGCTCAGAAGTCCGATGCGAGCGACGGTTGTCCTTCCAGGGGGGACCGTCCGGGCCCTATTTAAATAGGCTGCCTATTTAAATAGGCTCGTAGTGTTAAATCGGGTCTGCCAAAATATTTGAGTTGAATCTTCTCCTCTTAGAATGATTTTCCCCAAGCCCTGAAACTTTCGGGGGCACAATCGGTTTGCCGATTGGTCGATTTCCCCGGCCTGCAGGGCTCTCCAAGGGTCGACGGGGGCCCCTTTTATTAGATTGAGTTCACCTGGGCCTGCGTTTCGGGCCCCTGACGGCCCCCAGGGGGTTCTCAGCGGCCCCGGAACAGGCCAGGAGGATGTAAAAAGGCCCAACGAGTCCAACGCTGTGCTCAGAAGTCCGATGCGAGCGACGGTTGTCCTTCCAGGGGGGACCGTCCGGGCCCTATTTAAATAGGCTGCCTATTTAAATAGGCTCGTAGTGTTAAATCGGGTCTGCCAAAATATTTGAGTTGAATCTTCTCCTCTTAGAATGATTTTCCCCAAGCCCTGAAACTTTCGGGGGCACAATCGGTTTGCCGATTGGTCGATTTCCCCGGCCTGCAGGGCTCTCCAAGGGTCGACGGGGGCCCCTTTTATTAGATTGAGTTCACCTGGGCCTGCGTTTCGGGCCCCTGACGGCCCCCAGGGGGTTCTCAGCGGCCCCGGAACAGGCCAGGAGGATGTAAAAAGGCCCAACGAGTCCAACGCTGTGCTCAGAAGTCCGATGCGAGCGACGGTTGTCCTTCCAGGGGGGACCGTCCGGGCCCTATTTAAATAGGCTGCCTATTTAAATAGGCTCGTAGTGTTAAATCGGGTCTGCCAAAATATTTGAGTTGAATCTTCTCCTCTTAGAATGATTTTCCCCAAGCCCTGAAACTTTCGGGGGCACAATCGGTTTGCCGATTGGTCGATTTCCCCGGCCTGCAGGGCTCTCCAAGGGTCGACGGGGGCCCCTTTTATTAGATTGAGTTCACCTGGGCCTGCGTTTCGGGCCCCTGACGGCCCCCAGGGGGTTCTCAGCGGCCCCGGAACAGGCCAGGAGGATGTAAAAAGGCCCAACGAGTCCAACGCTGTGCTCAGAAGTCCGATGCGAGCGACGGTTGTCCTTCCAGGGGGGACCGTCCGGGCCCTATTTAAATAGGCTGCCTATTTAAATAGGCTCGTAGTGTTAAATCGGGTCTGCCAAAATATTTGAGTTGAATCTTCTCCTCTTAGAATGATTTTCCCCAAGCCCTGAAACTTTCGGGGGCACAATCGGTTTGCCGATTGGTCGATTTCCCCGGCCTGCAGGGCTCTCCAAGGGTCGACGGGGGCCCCTTTTATTAGATTGAGTTCACCTGGGCCTGCGTTTCGGGCCCCTGACGGCCCCCAGGGGGTTCTCAGCGGCCCCGGAACAGGCCAGGAGGATGTAAAAAGGCCCAACGAGTCCAACGCTGTGCTCAGAAGTCCGATGCGAGCGACGGTTGTCCTTCCAGGGGGGACCGTCCGGGCCCTATTTAAATAGGCTGCCTATTTAAATAGGCTCGTAGTGTTAAATCGGGTCTGCCAAAATATTTGAGTTGAATCTTCTCCTCTTAGAATGATTTTCCCCAAGCCCTGAAACTTTCGGGGGCACAATCGGTTTGCCGATTGGTCGATTTCCCCGGCCTGCAGGGCTCTCCAAGGGTCGACGGGGGCCCCTTTTATTAGATTGAGTTCACCTGGGCCTGCGTTTCGGGCCCCTGACGGCCCCCAGGGGGTTCTCAGCGGCCCCGGAACAGGCCAGGAGGATGTAAAAAGGCCCAACGAGTCCAACGCTGTGCTCAGAAGTCCGATGCGAGCGACGGTTGTCCTTCCAGGGGGGACCGTCCGGGCCCTATTTAAATAGGCTGCCTATTTAAATAGGCTCGTAGTGTTAAATCGGGTCTGCCAAAATATTTGAGTTGAATCTTCTCCTCTTAGAATGATTTTCCCCAAGCCCTGAAACTTTCGGGGGCACAATCGGTTTGCCGATTGGTCGATTTCCCCGGCCTGCAGGGCTCTCCAAGGGTCGACGGGGGCCCCTTTTATTAGATTGAGTTCACCTGGGCCTGCGTTTCGGGCCCCTGACGGCCCCCAGGGGGTTCTCAGCGGCCCCGGAACAGGCCAGGAGGATGTAAAAAGGCCCAACGAGTCCAACGCTGTGCTCAGAAGTCCGATGCGAGCGACGGTTGTCCTTCCAGGGGGGACCGTCCGGGCCCTATTTAAATAGGCTGCCTATTTAAATAGGCTCGTAGTGTTAAATCGGGTCTGCCAAAATATTTGAGTTGAATCTTCTCCTCTTAGAATGATTTTCCCCAAGCCCTGAAACTTTCGGGGGCACAATCGGTTTGCCGATTGGTCGATTTCCCCGGCCTGCAGGGCTCTCCAAGGGTCGACGGGGGCCCCTTTTATTAGATTGAGTTCACCTGGGCCTGCGTTTCGGGCCCCTGACGGCCCCCAGGGGGTTCTCAGCGGCCCCGGAACAGGCCAGGAGGATGTAAAAAGGCCCAACGAGTCCAACGCTGTGCTCAGAAGTCCGATGCGAGCGACGGTTGTCCTTCCAGGGGGGACCGTCCGGGCCCTATTTAAATAGGCTGCCTATTTAAATAGGCTCGTAGTGTTAAATCGGGTCTGCCAAAATATTTGAGTTGAATCTTCTCCTCTTAGAATGATTTTCCCCAAGCCCTGAAACTTTCGGGGGCACAATCGGTTTGCCGATTGGTCGATTTCCCCGGCCTGCAGGGCTCTCCAAGGGTCGACGGGGGCCCCTTTTATTAGATTGAGTTCACCTGGGCCTGCGTTTCGGGCCCCTGACGGCCCCCAGGGGGTTCTCAGCGGCCCCGGAACAGGCCAGGAGGATGTAAAAAGGCCCAACGAGTCCAACGCTGTGCTCAGAAGTCCGATGCGAGCGACGGTTGTCCTTCCAGGGGGGACCGTCCGGGCCCTATTTAAATAGGCTGCCTATTTAAATAGGCTCGTAGTGTTAAATCGGGTCTGCCAAAATATTTGAGTTGAATCTTCTCCTCTTAGAATGATTTTCCCCAAGCCCTGAAACTTTCGGGGGCACAATCGGTTTGCCGATTGGTCGATTTCCCCGGCCTGCAGGGCTCTCCAAGGGTCGACGGGGGCCCCTTTTATTAGATTGAGTTCACCTGGGCCTGCGTTTCGGGCCCCTGACGGCCCCCAGGGGGTTCTCAGCGGCCCCGGAACAGGCCAGGAGGATGTAAAAAGGCCCAACGAGTCCAACGCTGTGCTCAGAAGTCCGATGCGAGCGACGGTTGTCCTTCCAGGGGGGACCGTCCGGGCCCTATTTAAATAGGCTGCCTATTTAAATAGGCTCGTAGTGTTAAATCGGGTCTGCCAAAATATTTGAGTTGAATCTTCTCCTCTTAGAATGATTTTCCCCAAGCCCTGAAACTTTCGGGGGCACAATCGGTTTGCCGATTGGTCGATTTCCCCGGCCTGCAGGGCTCTCCAAGGGTCGACGGGGGCCCCTTTTATTAGATTGAGTTCACCTGGGCCTGCGTTTCGGGCCCCTGACGGCCCCCAGGGGGTTCTCAGCGGCCCCGGAACAGGCCAGGAGGATGTAAAAAGGCCCAACGAGTCCAACGCTGTGCTCAGAAGTCCGATGCGAGCGACGGTTGTCCTTCCAGGGGGGACCGTCCGGGCCCTATTTAAATAGGCTGCCTATTTAAATAGGCTCGTAGTGTTAAATCGGGTCTGCCAAAATATTTGAGTTGAATCTTCTCCTCTTAGAATGATTTTCCCCAAGCCCTGAAACTTTCGGGGGCACAATCGGTTTGCCGATTGGTCGATTTCCCCGGCCTGCAGGGCTCTCCAAGGGTCGACGGGGGCCCCTTTTATTAGATTGAGTTCACCTGGGCCTGCGTTTCGGGCCCCTGACGGCCCCCAGGGGGTTCTCAGCGGCCCCGGAACAGGCCAGGAGGATGTAAAAAGGCCCAACGAGTCCAACGCTGTGCTCAGAAGTCCGATGCGAGCGACGGTTGTCCTTCCAGGGGGGACCGTCCGGGCCCTATTTAAATAGGCTGCCTATTTAAATAGGCTCGTAGTGTTAAATCGGGTCTGCCAAAATATTTGAGTTGAATCTTCTCCTCTTAGAATGATTTTCCCCAAGCCCTGAAACTTTCGGGGGCACAATCGGTTTGCCGATTGGTCGATTTCCCCGGCCTGCAGGGCTCTCCAAGGGTCGACGGGGGCCCCTTTTATTAGATTGAGTTCACCTGGGCCTGCGTTTCGGGCCCCTGACGGCCCCCAGGGGGTTCTCAGCGGCCCCGGAACAGGCCAGGAGGATGTAAAAAGGCCCAACGAGTCCAACGCTGTGCTCAGAAGTCCGATGCGAGCGACGGTTGTCCTTCCAGGGGGGACCGTCCGGGCCCTATTTAAATAGGCTGCCTATTTAAATAGGCTCGTAGTGTTAAATCGGGTCTGCCAAAATATTTGAGTTGAATCTTCTCCTCTTAGAATGATTTTCCCCAAGCCCTGAAACTTTCGGGGGCACAATCGGTTTGCCGATTGGTCGATTTCCCCGGCCTGCAGGGCTCTCCAAGGGTCGACGGGGGCCCCTTTTATTAGATTGAGTTCACCTGGGCCTGCGTTTCGGGCCCCTGACGGCCCCCAGGGGGTTCTCAGCGGCCCCGGAACAGGCCAGGAGGATGTAAAAAGGCCCAACGAGTCCAACGCTGTGCTCAGAAGTCCGATGCGAGCGACGGTTGTCCTTCCAGGGGGGACCGTCCGGGCCCTATTTAAATAGGCTGCCTATTTAAATAGGCTCGTAGTGTTAAATCGGGTCTGCCAAAATATTTGAGTTGAATCTTCTCCTCTTAGAATGATTTTCCCCAAGCCCTGAAACTTTCGGGGGCACAATCGGTTTGCCGATTGGTCGATTTCCCCGGCCTGCAGGGCTCTCCAAGGGTCGACGGGGGCCCCTTTTATTAGATTGAGTTCACCTGGGCCTGCGTTTCGGGCCCCTGACGGCCCCCAGGGGGTTCTCAGCGGCCCCGGAACAGGCCAGGAGGATGTAAAAAGGCCCAACGAGTCCAACGCTGTGCTCAGAAGTCCGATGCGAGCGACGGTTGTCCTTCCAGGGGGGACCGTCCGGGCCCTATTTAAATAGGCTGCCTATTTAAATAGGCTCGTAGTGTTAAATCGGGTCTGCCAAAATATTTGAGTTGAATCTTCTCCTCTTAGAATGATTTTCCCCAAGCCCTGAAACTTTCGGGGGCACAATCGGTTTGCCGATTGGTCGATTTCCCCGGCCTGCAGGGCTCTCCAAGGGTCGACGGGGGCCCCTTTTATTAGATTGAGTTCACCTGGGCCTGCGTTTCGGGCCCCTGACGGCCCCCAGGGGGTTCTCAGCGGCCCCGGAACAGGCCAGGAGGATGTAAAAAGGCCCAACGAGTCCAACGCTGTGCTCAGAAGTCCGATGCGAGCGACGGTTGTCCTTCCAGGGGGGACCGTCCGGGCCCTATTTAAATAGGCTGCCTATTTAAATAGGCTCGTAGTGTTAAATCGGGTCTGCCAAAATATTTGAGTTGAATCTTCTCCTCTTAGAATGATTTTCCCCAAGCCCTGAAACTTTCGGGGGCACAATCGGTTTGCCGATTGGTCGATTTCCCCGGCCTGCAGGGCTCTCCAAGGGTCGACGGGGGCCCCTTTTATTAGATTGAGTTCACCTGGGCCTGCGTTTCGGGCCCCTGACGGCCCCCAGGGGGTTCTCAGCGGCCCCGGAACAGGCCAGGAGGATGTAAAAAGGCCCAACGAGTCCAACGCTGTGCTCAGAAGTCCGATGCGAGCGACGGTTGTCCTTCCAGGGGGGACCGTCCGGGCCCTATTTAAATAGGCTGCCTATTTAAATAGGCTCGTAGTGTTAAATCGGGTCTGCCAAAATATTTGAGTTGAATCTTCTCCTCTTAGAATGATTTTCCCCAAGCCCTGAAACTTTCGGGGGCACAATCGGTTTGCCGATTGGTCGATTTCCCCGGCCTGCAGGGCTCTCCAAGGGTCGACGGGGGCCCCTTTTATTAGATTGAGTTCACCTGGGCCTGCGTTTCGGGCCCCTGACGGCCCCCAGGGGGTTCTCAGCGGCCCCGGAACAGGCCAGGAGGATGTAAAAAGGCCCAACGAGTCCAACGCTGTGCTCAGAAGTCCGATGCGAGCGACGGTTGTCCTTCCAGGGGGGACCGTCCGGGCCCTATTTAAATAGGCTGCCTATTTAAATAGGCTCGTAGTGTTAAATCGGGTCTGCCAAAATATTTGAGTTGAATCTTCTCCTCTTAGAATGATTTTCCCCAAGCCCTGAAACTTTCGGGGGCACAATCGGTTTGCCGATTGGTCGATTTCCCCGGCCTGCAGGGCTCTCCAAGGGTCGACGGGGGCCCCTTTTATTAGATTGAGTTCACCTGGGCCTGCGTTTCGGGCCCCTGACGGCCCCCAGGGGGTTCTCAGCGGCCCCGGAACAGGCCAGGAGGATGTAAAAAGGCCCAACGAGTCCAACGCTGTGCTCAGAAGTCCGATGCGAGCGACGGTTGTCCTTCCAGGGGGGGACCGTCCGGGCCCTATTTAAATAGGCTGCCTATTTAAATAGGCTCGTAGTGTTAAATCGGGTCTGCCAAAATATTTGAGTTGAATCTTCTCCTCTTAGAATGATTTTCCCCAAGCCCTGAAACTTTCGGGGGCACAATCGGTTTGCCGATTGGTCGATTTCCCCGGCCTGCAGGGCTCTCCAAGGGTCGACGGGGGCCCCTTTTATTAGATTGAGTTCACCTGGGCCTGCGTTTCGGGCCCCTGACGGCCCCCAGGGGGTTCTCAGCGGCCCCGGAACAGGCCAGGAGGATGTAAAAAGGCCCAACGAGTCCAACGCTGTGCTCAGAAGTCCGATGCGAGCGACGGTTGTCCTTCCAGGGGGGACCGTCCGGGCCCTATTTAAATAGGCTGCCTATTTAAATAGGCTCGTAGTGTTAAATCGGGTCTGCCAAAATATTTGAGTTGAATCTTCTCCTCTTAGAATGATTTTCCCCAAGCCCTGAAACTTTCGGGGGCACAATCGGTTTGCCGATTGGTCGATTTCCCCGGCCTGCAGGGCTCTCCAAGGGTCGACGGGGGCCCCTTTTATTAGATTGAGTTCACCTGGGCCTGCGTTTCGGGCCCCTGACGGCCCCCAGGGGGTTCTCAGCGGCCCCGGAACAGGCCAGGAGGATGTAAAAAGGCCCAACGAGTCCAACGCTGTGCTCAGAAGTCCGATGCGAGCGACGGTTGTCCTTCCAGGGGGGACCGTCCGGGCCCTATTTAAATAGGCTGCCTATTTAAATAGGCTCGTAGTGTTAAATCGGGTCTGCCAAAATATTTGAGTTGAATCTTCTCCTCTTAGAATGATTTTCCCCAAGCCCTGAAACTTTCGGGGGGCACAATCGGTTTGCCGATTGGTCGATTTCCCCGGCCTGCAGGGCTCTCCAAGGGTCGACGGGGGCCCCTTTTATTAGATTGAGTTCACCTGGGCCTGCGTTTCGGGCCCCTGACGGCCCCCAGGGGGTTCTCAGCGGCCCCGGAACAGGCCAGGAGGATGTAAAAAGGCCCAACGAGTCCAACG
>CAKZFK010000220.1:17500-19195 GCA_936440205.1 Lepidonotus clava | reverse complement strand
AGCTCCAGGACCTGCCCTACGAGTGGTCTACGGACGGAGTCTCGGGGATCCCCGGTTACGGAGACTCGGGCCCCTGACGGGCTATCGTGGGGTAAATCCCGCATAAGAATTAGGCGACGGAGCTAACATCTCTGGATCCGTCGATCGCAGGGACTCCGTTCGAAGTTCGCCTCGTAGGTCAGTGAGCTGAGCTTCGATTCGAGCCCCAGATCAGCCCCGTGGGAGGCCCGGGTGAGGCAGCAGTGCTGAATGCGGCTCCGTCCACGCCCCTTGTGGACGGAGCCGCATCGCAAATATCTCTGGATCCGCAAGTCGCGTCGACTCAAACCAGGCAGCGTTTCGAAGGGGAGAGTGTGGGCTTCGATTCGAGTCCCAGCACGACTCCGGCGGACGTCCGGTCGCAGCGTGGCAGAGGGTAGCAGGGCCAAAGACTGGCAGCAGCCTCTCGGCACTTTCTGTGCACGCACGGAGCAGAGGGTAGCAGGGCCAAAGACCAGAGACTGGGGCAGAACTTCAGGCTCTCTCAAGCAGTCGCACTTACTTTCTGTGCACGCACGGAGCAGGGACAGGGCCAAAGACCAAACACTGCCAGGCTCTGAGCAGCAGCCAGACTCACTTTCTGTGCACGCACGGAGCAGTGGGTAGCAGGACCAAAGACCAGAGACTGCCAAAGCCTCTCGGCACTTTCTGTGCACGCACGGAGCAGTGGGTAGCAGGGCCAAAGACTGGCAGCAGCCTCTCGGCACTTTCTGTGCACGCACGGAGCAGTGGGTAGCATGGCCAAAGACCAGAGACTGCCAAAGCCTCTCGGCACTTTCTGTGCACGCACGGAGCAGTGGGTAGCAGGGACAAAGACCAGAGACTGGCAGCAGCCTCTCGGCACTTTCTGTGCACGCACGGAGCAGAGGGTAGCAGGGCCAAAGACTGGCAGCAGCGTCTCGGCACTTTCTGTGCACGCACGGAGCAGAGGGTAGCAGGACCAAAGACCAGAGACTGCCGAAGCTTCTCGGCACTTTCTGTGCACGCACGGAGCAGTGGGTAGCAGGGACAAAGACCAGAGACTGGCAGCAGCCTCTCGGCACTTTCTGTGCACGCACGGAGCAGAGGGTAGCAGGGCCAAAGACTGGCAGCAGCCTCTCGGCACTTTCTGTGCACGCACGGAGCAGTGGGTAGCAGGACCAAAGACCAGAGACTGCCAAAGCTTCTCGGCACTTTCTGTGCACGCACGGAGCAGTGGGTAGCAGGGACAAAGACCAGAGACTGCCAAAGCCTCTCGGCACTTTCTGTGCACGCACGGAGCAGTTCGTAGCAGGGACAAAGACCAGAGACTGGCAGCAGCCTCTCGGCACTTTCTGTGCACGCACGGAGCAGAGGGTAGCAGGGCCAAAGACTGGCAGCAGCCTCTCGGCACTTTCTGTGCACGCACGGAGCAGTGGGTAGCAGGAACAAAGACCAGAGACTGCCAAAGCGTCTCGGCACTTTCTGTGCACGCACGGAGCAGTTCGTAGCAGGGACAAAGACCAGAGACTGGCAGCAGCCTCTCGGCACTTTCTGTGCACGCACGGAGCAGAGGGTAGCAGGGCCAAAGACTGGCAGCAGCCTCTCGGCACTTTCTGTGCACGCACGGAGCAGTGGGTAGCATGGCCAAAGACCAGAGACTGCCAAAGCCTCTCGGCACTTTCTGTGCACGCACGG
>CAKZFK010000220.1:5000-7500 GCA_936440205.1 Lepidonotus clava | reverse complement strand
ACCGGACGTCCGGCGGAGGCGTGCCGGGGCTCGAATCGAAGCCCAGACTCTCCCCTTCGAAACGCACTCTCGTTTGAGTCGACGCGACTTGCGGTTCCAGAGATATCGAGGGATTTCCCAGGGCTTTCCGGCATGCGTGCACAGAAAGTGCCGTTAGGAGCGCCTTAGCCGCTACCATCAGCCCGACAAAAAGATGCGGCAGGCCGAGTTGGCCCCCATAGGCGAAGTTTCAGGCCCGTCGGGCTAGGAGGAGACGCCTGAGAGGACGAAAACCGGAAATTTCGGACTTAGAAATTTTTCGACTGAAACCGCCGCCGTCCTCTGGCTTGGTTTAGCGATCCTGACGGACGCGTAGCCGCTACCATCCTGACAAAGTGAGTTTGGCCCGTCGCCGCTACCGTCTCGCACGAGCCGCAACGAGCACCGGGGCAAAACGGCCTGAGGGGCCGAAAACCCAAAAATGTTGGACTTTGAAATTTTTCGAGTGAAACCGCCGCCGTCCTCTGGCTTGGTTTAGCGATCGAGTGAGACGGCCGCCGTCCTCTGGCTTGGTTTAGCGTTTCGCACTTTCTGTGCACGCACGGGCGGGGAAATGAGCACCGCGCCTCGACCGCTCGTCCTACGGAGGTGATCTTGGGCTCGAATCGAAGCCCAGGACCTCCTCTACAGATGCACTCGAAGGGGAATCCTGGAATTCCCCGCTCTCGAGGTACGGGCCTCGGAAGGCCGTTTTTACCCTTTTTCGTCGCTTAAATGAGAGCCCCGCATCGACCGGACGTCCGGCGGAGGCGTGCCGGGGCTCGAATCGAAGCCCAGACTCTCCCCTTCGAAACGCACTCTCGTTTGAGTCGACGCGACTTGCTGTTCCAGAGATATCGAGGGATTTCCCAGGGCTTTCCGGCATGCGTGCACAGAAAGTGCCGTTAGGAGCGCCCGTAGCCGCTACCATCAGCCCGACAAAAAGATGCGGCAGGCCGAGTTGGCCCCCATAGGCGAAATTTCAGGCCCGTCGGGCTAGGAGGAGACGCCTGAGGGGACGAAAACCGGAAATTTCGGACTTAGAAATTTTTCGACTGAAACCGCCGCCGTCCTCTGGCTTGGTTTAGCGATCCTGACGGACGCGTAGCCGCTACCATCCTGACAAAGTGAGTTTGGCCCGTAGCCGCTACCGTCTCGCACGAGGGGTGTGGACGGAGCCGCAATGAGCACCGCGCCTCGACCGATCGTCCTACGGAGGTGATCTCGGGCTCGAATCGAAGCCCAGGACCTCCTCTACAAGATGCACTCGACGGGGAATCCCTGGAATTCCCCGCTCTCGAGGTACGGGCCCCGGAAGGCCGTTTTTACCCTTTTTCGTCGCTTAAAATGAGAGCCCCGCATCGACCGGACGTCCGGCGGAGGCGTGCCGGGGCTCGAATCGAAGCCCAGACTCTCCCCTTCGAAACGCACTCTCGTTTGAGTCGATGCGACTTGCGGTTCCAGAGATATCGAGGGATTTCCCAGGGCTTTCCGGCATGCGTGCACAGAAAGTGCCGTTAGGAGCGCCCGTAGCCGCTACCATCAGCCCCGACAAAAAGATGCGGCAGGCCGAGTTGGCCCCCATAGGCAAAGTTTCAGGCCCGTCGGGCTAGGAGGAGACGCCTGAGAGGACGAAAACCGGAAATTTCGGACTTAGAAATTTTTCGACTGAAACCGCCGCCGTCCTCTGGCTTGGTTTAGCGATCCTGACAGAAGCGTAGCCGCTACCATCCTGGACGGCGGCCGTTTCACTTTCTGTGCACGCACGAGGGGTGTGGACGGAGCCGCAATGAGCACCGCGCCTCGACCGCTCGTCCTACGGAGTTGATCTCGGGCTCGAATCGAAGCCCAGGACCTCCTCTACAAGATGCACTCAACGGGGAATCCCTGGAATTCCCGCTCTCGAGGTACGGGCCCCGGAAGGCCGTTTTTACCCTTTTTCGTCGCTTAAATGAGAGCCCCGCATCGACCGGACGTCCGGCGGAGGCGTGCCGGGGCTCGAATCGAAGCCCAGACTCTCCCCTTCGAAACGCACTCTCGTTTGAGTCGACGCGACTTGCGGTTCCAGAGATATCGAGGGATTTCCCAGGGCTTTCCGGCATGCGTGCACAGAAAGTGCCGTTAGGAGCGCCCGTAGCCGCTACCATCAGCCCGACAAAAAGATGCGGCAGGCCGAGTTGGCCCCATAGGCGAAATTTCAGGCCCGTCGGGCTAGGAGGAGACGCCTGAGGGGAGAAAACCGGAAATTTCGGACTTAGAAATTTTTCGACTGAAACCGCCGCCGTCCTCTGGCTTGGTTTAGCGATCCTGACGGACGCGTAGCCGCTACCATCCTGACAAAGTGAGTTTGGCCCGTAGCCGCTACCGTCTCGCACGAGGGGTGTGGACGGAGCCGCAATGAGCACCGCGCCTCGACCGATCGTCCTACGGAGGTGATCTCGGGCTCGAATCGAAGCCCAGGACCTCCTCTACAAGATGCACT
>CAKZFK010000219.1:15000-19216 GCA_936440205.1 Lepidonotus clava | reverse complement strand
CCTCTCGCCGGCGCGGGCCGTTTCACCAAACCCTGCTCGGCAGCCTCTCGCCGGCGCCGCCGTTTCACCGAACCCTGCTCGGCAGCCTCTCGCCGGCGCCGCCGTTTCACCACACCTTCTCCCGCCGCAGGCCAGAGCCTGCGTACGGCGTCGGCGGTCTCGCGGCTACCTCGAAACCGGCCCAAATCCTGCGTCTGAGCCCCAAAACCTGCTAGGCAGCCTCTCGCCGGCGCGGCCGTTTCACCAAACCCTGCTCGGCAGCCTCTCGCCGGCGCCGCCGTTTCACCAAACCCTGCTCGGCAGCCTCTCGCCGGCGCCGCCGTTTCACCATACCTTCTCCCGCCGCAGGCCAGAGCCTGCGTCGAGCGTCGACGGATCGTTACGCCAGGCCGGCGGACGGCCGCGGATTCACTTCCCAAGTCTCGCGTCGCTGCGGCGAGCCGTAGCGGCGCGCGCAGCCCGAACGCCTGCCCCAGCGCGTTTCTGTCCTCCCGCCGCGGCCAAACGCTCGACCCAGGCCTCCG
Organism: Lepidonotus clava; assembly: GCA_936440205.1. Classification (NCBI taxonomy): domain Eukaryota; kingdom Metazoa; phylum Annelida; class Polychaeta; order Phyllodocida; family Polynoidae; genus Lepidonotus; species Lepidonotus clava. The sequence continues at coordinate 18,692 of CAKZFK010000219.1, read as the reverse complement.
GCGGACCTCGCCAGCGCGTCCGGCAGCTCGAGAAGGGCCTAGTTCCCAAGTCTCGCGTCGCTGCGTCGAGCCGTAGCGACGCGCGCAGCCCGAACGCCTGCCCCAGCGCGTTTCTGTCCTCCCGCCGCGGCCAAACGCTCGACCCAGGCCTCCGGCGGACCTCGCCAGCGCGTCCGGCAGCTCGAGAAGGGCCTAGTTCCCAAGTCTCGCGTCGCTGCCGCGAGCGGTTGCGACGCGCGCAGCCCAAACGCCTGCCCCAGCGCGTTTTTGGACTTAGAAAATTTTTGAGAGCTGCGGCTGAGGACACCCCCCTATATAAGGGAAACGCAGTGAGGTTTTCTGACCCGCGTCACGGGGAAAAACGGCGGTTTTCGGGCTCTCATTCGTTAACCGCTCGACGGATCGACTCCGTTCTTTTTGCATGGTGTAGGGGACCTTTAGGCGCATCTTTGTAGGTATTGGAATCCTCGGCGATTTTGGCGATTCCGGCGATTCCGGGCCCTTGAAATCTTCGGAAGCCAAAAGCGCCCCCTAGGAGCGATCGCAGCCACTAACCTCAGCCCGACAAAAAGATGCGGCAGGGTGAGTAGGCCCTCTAGGTGAAATTTCAGGCCCGTCGGGCTAGGAGGAGACGCCTGAGAGGACGAAAACCGGAAATTTCGGACTTAGAAATTTTTCGACTGAAACCGCCGCCGTCCTCTGGCTTGGTTTAGCGATCCTGACGGACGCGTAGCCGCTACCATCCTGACAAAGTGAGTTTGGCCCGTCGCCGCTACCGTCTCGCACGAGCCGCAACGAGCACCGGGGCAAAACGGCCTGAGGGGCCGAAAACCCAAAAATGTTGGACTTTGAAATTTTTCGAGTGAAACCGCCGCCGTCCTCTGGCTTGGTTTAGCGATCGAGTGAGACGGCCGCCGTCCTCTGGCTTGGTTTAGCGTTTCGCACTTTCTGTGCACGCACGGGCGGGGAAATGAGCACCGCGCCTCGACCGCTCGTCCTACGGAGGTGATCTTGGGCTCGAATCGAAGCCCAGGACCTCCTCTACAAGATGCACTCGAAAGGGAATCCCTGGAATTCCCCGCTCTCGAGGTACGGGCCTCGGAAGGCCGTTTTTACCCTTTTTCGTCGCTTAAATGAGAGCCCCGCATCGACCGGACGTCCGGCGGAGGCGTGCCGGGGCTCGAATCGAAGCCCAGACTCTCCCCTTCGAAACGCACTCTCGTTTGAGTCGACGCGACTTGCGGTTCCAGAGATATCGAGGGATTTCCCAGGGCTTTCCGGCATGCGTGCACAGAAAGTGCCGTTAGGAGCGCCCGTAGCCGCTACCATCAGCCCGACAAAAAGATGCGGCAGGCCGAGTTGGCCCCCATAGGCGAAGTTTCAGGCCCGTCGGGCTAGGAGGAGACGCCTGAGAGGACGAAAACCGGAAATTTCGGACTTAGAAATTTTTCGACTGAAACCGCCGCCGTCCTCTGGCTTGGTTTAGCGATCCTGACGGACGCGTAGCCGCTACCATCCTGACAAAGTGAGTTTGGCCCGTCGCCGCTACCGTCTCGCACGAGCCGCAACGAGCACCGGGGCAAAACGGCCTGAGGGGCCGAAAACCCAAAAATGTTGGACTTTGAAATTTTTCGAGTGAAACCGCCGCCGTCCTCTGGCTTGGTTTAGCGATCGAGTGAGACGGCCGCCGTCCTCTGGCTTGGTTTAGCGTTTCGCACTTTCTGTGCACGCACGGGCGGGGAAATGAGCACCGCGCCTCGACCGCTCGTCCTACGGAGGTGATCTTGGGCTCGAATCGAAGCCCAGGACCTCCTCTACAAGATGCACTCGAAGGGGAATCCCTGGAATTCCCCGCTCTCGAGGTACGGGCCTCGGAAGGCCGTTTTTACCCTTTTTCGTCGCTTAAATGAGAGCCCCGCATCGACCGGACGTCCGGCGGAGGCGTGCCGGGGCTCGAATCGAAGCCCAGACTCTCCCCTTCGAAACGCACTCTCGTTTGAGTCGACGCGACTTGCGGTTCCAGAGATATCGAGGGATTTCCCAGGGCTTTCCGGCATGCGTGCACAGAAAGTGCCGTTAGGAGCGCCCGTAGCCGCTACCATCAGCCCGACAAAAAGATGCGGCAGGCCGAGTTGGCCCCCATAGGCGAAATTTCAGGCCCGTCGGGCTAGGAGGAGACGCCTGAGGGGACGAAAACCGGAAATTTCGGACTTAGAAATTTTTCGACTGAAACCGCCGCCGTCCTCTGGCTTGGTTTAGCGATCCTGACGGACGCGTAGCCGCTACCATCCTGACAAAGTGAGTTTGGCCCGTAGCCGCTACCGTCTCGCACGAGGGGTGTGGACGGAGCCGCAATGAGCACCGCGCCTCGACCGATCGTCCTACGGAGGTGATCTCGGGCTCGAATCGAAGCCCAGGAACCTCCTCTACAAGATGCACTCGACGGGGAATCCCTGGAATTCCCCGCTCTCGAGGTACGGGCCCCGGAAGGCCGTTTTTACCCTTTTTCGTCGCTTAAATGAGAGCCCCGCATCGACCGGACGTCCGGCGGAGGCGTGCCGGGGCTCGAATCGAAGCCCAGACTCTCCCCTTCGAAACGCACTCTCGTTTGAGTCGATGCGACTTGCGGTTCCAGAGATATCGAGGGATTTCCCAGGGCTTTCCGGCATGCGTGCACAGAAAGTGCCGTTAGGAGCGCCCGTAGCCGCTACCATCAGCCCGACAAAAAGATGCGGCAGGCCGAGTTGGCCCCCATAGGCAAAGTTTCAGGCCCGTCGGGCTAGGAGGAGACGCCTGAGAGGACGAAAACCGGAAATTTCGGACTTAGAAATTTTTCGACTGAAACCGCCGCCGTCCTCTGGCTTGGTTTAGCGATCCTGACAGAAGCGTAGCCGCTACCATCCTGGACGGCGGCCGTTTCACTTTCTGTGCACGCACGAGGGGTGTGGACGGAGCCGCAATGAGCACCGCGCCTCGACCGCTCGTCCTACGGAGTTGATCTCGGGCTCGAATCGAAGCCCAGGACCTCCTCTACAAGATGCACTCAACGGGGAATCCCTGGAATTCCCCGCTCTCGAGGTACGGGCCCCGGAAGGCCGTTTTTACCCTTTTTCGTCGCTTAAATGAGAGCCCCGCATCGACCGGACGTCCGGCGGAGGCGTGCCGGGGCTCGAATCGAAGCCCAGACTCTCCCCTTCGAAACGCACTCTCGTTTGAGTCGACGCGACTTGCGGTTCCAGAGATATCGAGGGATTTCCCAGGGCTTTCCGGCATGCGTGCACAGAAAGTGCCGTTAGGAGCGCCCGTAGCCGCTACCATCAGCCCGACAAAAAGATGCGGCAGGCCGAGTTGGCCCCCATAGGCGAAATTTCAGGCCCGTCGGGCTAGGAGGAGACGCCTGAGGGGACGAAAACCGGAAATTTCGGACTTAGAAATTTTTCGACTGAAACCGCCGCCGTCCTCTGGCTTGGTTTAGCGATCCTGACGGACGCGTAGCCGCTACCATCCTGACAAAGTGAGTTTGGCCCGTAGCCGCTACCGTCTCGCACGAGGGGTGTGGACGGAGCCGCAATGAGCACCGCGCCTCGACCGATCGTCCTACGGAGGTGATCTCGGGCTCGAATCGAAGCCCAGGACCTCCTCTACAAGATGCACTCGACGGGGAATCCCTGGAATTCCCCGCTCTCGAGGTA
>CAKZFK010000219.1:0-5000 GCA_936440205.1 Lepidonotus clava | reverse complement strand
CAGCGGGCTAGAGCGACCGACGAGGTCTCGGGACTGCGTTTCCGTTTCAAGGAGTGGCCTGCATGCAGGAAGCGTGAGCCTCACAGCCGGGCAGGCGCTCGGTTGCCTTTCTAGCGGAGAGAGGGTTTTCAGAGTCCGTCCGTCGACACAGAGTCAGGAGCAGGCTTTTGCAAACCTCCGCCGTTTTCTCTGCTCTCCGGCCGGCGCCCTCCTCATATAAGGGAGACGCAGTGAGGTTTTCTGACCCGCGTCACGACCCCCCGCCCTCCCCCCTCCAGACCCCGAGGGAGGCAGTCCGCAGCCCTAAGCCACGGGCCCAGGCGGGTCCTCATATAAGGGAGACGCAGTGAGGTTTTCTGACCCGCGTCACGACCCCCCGCCCTCCCCCGCGGCAGGCCAGAGCCTGCGTACGGCGTCGGCGGTCTCGCGGCTACCTCGAAACCGGCCCAAATCCTGCGTCTGAGCCCCAAAACCTGCTAGGCAGCCTCTCGCCGGCGCGGCCGTTTCACCAAACCCTGCTCGGCAGCCTCTCGCCGGCGCCGCCGTTTCACCGAACCCTGCTCGGCAGCCTCTCGCCGGCGCCGCCGTTTCACCACACCTTCTCCCGCCGCAGGCCAGAGCCTGCGTACGGCGTCGGCGGTCTCGCGGCTACCTCGAAACCGGCCCAAATCCTGCGTCTGAGCCCCAAAACCTGCTAGGCAGCCTCTCGCCGGCGCGGCCGTTTCACCAAACCCTGCTCGGCAGCCTCTCGCCGGCGCCGCCGTTTCACCAAACCCTGCTCGGCAGCCTCTCGCCGGCGCCGCCGTTTCACCATACCTTCTCCCGCCGCAGGCCAGAGCCTGCGTCGAGCGTCGACGGATCGTTACGCCAGGCCGGCGGACGGCCGCGGATTCACTTCCCAAGTCTCGCGTCGCTGCGGCGAGCCGTAGCGGCGCGCGCAGCCCGAACGCCTGCCCCAGCGCGTTTCTGTCCTCCCGCCGCGGCCAAACGCTCGACCCAGGCCTCCGGCGGACCTCGCCAGCGCGTCCGGCAGCTCGAGAAGGGCCTAGTTCCCAAGTCTCGCGTCGCTGCGTCGAGCCGTAGCGACGCGCGCAGCCCGAACGCCTGCCCCAGCGCGTTTCTGTCCTCCCGCCGCGGCCAAACGCTCGACCCAGGCCTCCGGCGGACCTCGCCAGCGCGTCCGGCAGCTCGAGAAGGGCCTAGTTCCCAAGTCTCGCGTCGCTGCCGCGAGCGGTTGCGACGCGCGCAGCCCAAACGCCTGCCCCAGCGCGTTTTTGGACTTAGAAAATTTTTGAGAGCTGCGGCTGAGGACACCCCCCTATATAAGGGAAACGCAGTGAGGTTTTCTGACCCGCGTCACGGGGAAAAACGGCGGTTTTCGGGCTCTCATTCGTTAACCGCTCGACGGATCGACTCCGTTCTTTTTGCATGGTGTAGGGGACCTTTAGGCGCATCTTTGTAGGTATTGGAATCCTCGGCGATTTTGGCGATTCCGGCGATTCCGGGCCCTTGAAATCTTCGGAAGCCAAAAGCGCCCCCTAGGAGCGATCGCAGCCACTAACCTCAGCCCGACAAAAAGATGCGGCAGGGTGAGTAGGCCCTCTAGGTGAAATTTCAGGCCCGTCGGGCTAGGAGGAGACGCCTGAGAGGACGAAAACCGGAAATTTCGGACTTAGAAATTTTTCGACTGAAACCGCCGCCGTCCTCTGGCTTGGTTTAGCGATCCTGACGGACGCGTAGCCGCTACCATCCTGACAAAGTGAGTTTGGCCCGTCGCCGCTACCGTCTCGCACGAGCCGCAACGAGCACCGGGGCAAAACGGCCTGAGGGGCCGAAAACCCAAAAATGTTGGACTTTGAAATTTTTCGAGTGAAACCGCCGCCGTCCTCTGGCTTGGTTTAGCGATCGAGTGAGACGGCCGCCGTCCTCTGGCTTGGTTTAGCGTTTCGCACTTTCTGTGCACGCACGGGCGGGGAAATGAGCACCGCGCCTCGACCGCTCGTCCTACGGAGGTGATCTTGGGCTCGAATCGAAGCCCAGGACCTCCTCTACAAGATGCACTCGAAAGGGAATCCCTGGAATTCCCCGCTCTCGAGGTACGGGCCTCGGAAGGCCGTTTTTACCCTTTTTCGTCGCTTAAATGAGAGCCCCGCATCGACCGGACGTCCGGCGGAGGCGTGCCGGGGCTCGAATCGAAGCCCAGACTCTCCCCTTCGAAACGCACTCTCGTTTGAGTCGACGCGACTTGCGGTTCCAGAGATATCGAGGGATTTCCCAGGGCTTTCCGGCATGCGTGCACAGAAAGTGCCGTTAGGAGCGCCCGTAGCCGCTACCATCAGCCCGACAAAAAGATGCGGCAGGCCGAGTTGGCCCCCATAGGCGAAGTTTCAGGCCCGTCGGGCTAGGAGGAGACGCCTGAGAGGACGAAAACCGGAAATTTCGGACTTAGAAATTTTTCGACTGAAACCGCCGCCGTCCTCTGGCTTGGTTTAGCGATCCTGACGGACGCGTAGCCGCTACCATCCTGACAAAGTGAGTTTGGCCCGTCGCCGCTACCGTCTCGCACGAGCCGCAACGAGCACCGGGGCAAAACGGCCTGAGGGGCCGAAAACCCAAAAATGTTGGACTTTGAAATTTTTCGAGTGAAACCGCCGCCGTCCTCTGGCTTGGTTTAGCGATCGAGTGAGACGGCCGCCGTCCTCTGGCTTGGTTTAGCGTTTCGCACTTTCTGTGCACGCACGGGCGGGGAAATGAGCACCGCGCCTCGACCGCTCGTCCTACGGAGGTGATCTTGGGCTCGAATCGAAGCCCAGGACCTCCTCTACAAGATGCACTCGAAGGGGAATCCCTGGAATTCCCCGCTCTCGAGGTACGGGCCTCGGAAGGCCGTTTTTACCCTTTTTCGTCGCTTAAATGAGAGCCCCGCATCGACCGGACGTCCGGCGGAGGCGTGCCGGGGCTCGAATCGAAGCCCAGACTCTCCCCTTCGAAACGCACTCTCGTTTGAGTCGACGCGACTTGCGGTTCCAGAGATATCGAGGGATTTCCCAGGGCTTTCCGGCATGCGTGCACAGAAAGTGCCGTTAGGAGCGCCCGTAGCCGCTACCATCAGCCCGACAAAAAGATGCGGCAGGCCGAGTTGGCCCCCATAGGCGAAATTTCAGGCCCGTCGGGCTAGGAGGAGACGCCTGAGGGGACGAAAACCGGAAATTTCGGACTTAGAAATTTTTCGACTGAAACCGCCGCCGTCCTCTGGCTTGGTTTAGCGATCCTGACGGACGCGTAGCCGCTACCATCCTGACAAAGTGAGTTTGGCCCGTAGCCGCTACCGTCTCGCACGAGGGGTGTGGACGGAGCCGCAATGAGCACCGCGCCTCGACCGATCGTCCTACGGAGGTGATCTCGGGCTCGAATCGAAGCCCAGGACCTCCTCTACAAGATGCACTCGACGGGGAATCCCTGGAATTCCCCGCTCTCGAGGTACGGGCCCCGGAAGGCCGTTTTTACCCTTTTTCGTCGCTTAAATGAGAGCCCCGCATCGACCGGACGTCCGGCGGAGGCGTGCCGGGGCTCGAATCGAAGCCCAGACTCTCCCCTTCGAAACGCACTCTCGTTTGAGTCGATGCGACTTGCGGTTCCAGAGATATCGAGGGATTTCCCAGGGCTTTCCGGCATGCGTGCACAGAAAGTGCCGTTAGGAGCGCCCGTAGCCGCTACCATCAGCCCGACAAAAAGATGCGGCAGGCCGAGTTGGCCCCCATAGGCAAAGTTTCAGGCCCGTCGGGCTAGGAGGAGACGCCTGAGAGGACGAAAACCGGAAATTTCGGACTTAGAAATTTTTCGACTGAAACCGCCGCCGTCCTCTGGCTTGGTTTAGCGATCCTGACAGAAGCGTAGCCGCTACCATCCTGGACGGCGGCCGTTTCACTTTCTGTGCACGCACGAGGGGTGTGGACGGAGCCGCAATGAGCACCGCGCCTCGACCGCTCGTCCTACGGAGTTGATCTCGGGCTCGAATCGAAGCCCAGGACCTCCTCTACAAGATGCACTCAACGGGGAATCCCTGGAATTCCCCGCTCTCGAGGTACGGGCCCCGGAAGGCCGTTTTTACCCTTTTTCGTCGCTTAAATGAGAGCCCCGCATCGACCGGACGTCCGGCGGAGGCGTGCCGGGGCTCGAATCGAAGCCCAGACTCTCCCCTTCGAAACGCACTCTCGTTTGAGTCGACGCGACTTGCGGTTCCAGAGATATCGAGGGATTTCCCAGGGCTTTCCGGCATGCGTGCACAGAAAGTGCCGTTAGGAGCGCCCGTAGCCGCTACCATCAGCCCGACAAAAAGATGCGGCAGGCCGAGTTGGCCCCCATAGGCGAAATTTCAGGCCCGTCGGGCTAGGAGGAGACGCCTGAGGGGACGAAAACCGGAAATTTCGGACTTAGAAATTTTTCGACTGAAACCGCCGCCGTCCTCTGGCTTGGTTTAGCGATCCTGACGGACGCGTAGCCGCTACCATCCTGACAAAGTGAGTTTGGCCCGTAGCCGCTACCGTCTCGCACGAGGGGTGTGGACGGAGCCGCAATGAGCACCGCGCCTCGACCGATCGTCCTACGGAGGTGATCTCGGGCTCGAATCGAAGCCCAGGACCTCCTCTACAAGATGCACTCGACGGGGAATCCCTGGAATTCCCCGCTCTCGAGGTACGGGCCCCGGAAGGCCGTTTTTACCCTTTTTCGTCGCTTAAATGAGAGCCCCGCATCGACCGGACGTCCGGCGGAGGCGTGCCGGGGCTCGAATCGAAGCCCAGACTCTCCCCTTCGAAACGCACTCTCGTTTGAGTCGACGCGACTTGCGGATCCAGAGATATTAGCGATGCGGCTCCGTCCACAAGGGGCGTGGACGGAGCCGCATTCAGCACTGTGCCTCACCCGGGCCTCCCACGGGGCTGATCTGGGGCTCGAATCGAAGTTCAGCACCTGACCTACAAGGCGAACTTCGAACGGAG
>CAKZFK010000218.1:0-19345 GCA_936440205.1 Lepidonotus clava | reverse complement strand
GGAAAAGGTTTTCATGTTTATGTACCAATCAAACCTTTAGTGCCCTATGAAAAACTTACAGAATCTGTCAAAAAGCTTGGGAAATCATTCGTAGCGCAGAATTCTAAGATGTATACTTTGGCGATTAATAAAATAAAACGGAAAGGTAAGATTTTGATTGATATTTATCGAAACCATCTTTCTAATACGACAGTGAGTCCATTCAGTTTACGTGGTAAAACAGGCGCTCCGATTTCCATGCCGATTCGATGGGAAGATGTCGAAATTCTCGAACATTCGGGCGTGTATACTATAGAAAATTATAGAGAATATTTAGATACTCATGGACACGCTTGGGAAGGCTGGAGAGATCAAGCAGTAGAATTACATGATCAGTTGATTCAACAAGCAGTAGATGCCGTTGATAATAAAAAGCTGACAGACTATTTAGTGAAGCGAAATTTTGACCAAACCCCGGAGCCTATTCCTCAAGTAGAATCAAAGGATCAAAAACGATTTGTTATACAGCTTCATGATGCTCAAAATTTACACTATGATTTACGATTAGAAGAAGGTGGTGTCTTATTATCATGGGCCATTCCAAAAGGTCTACCTTATAAAAAAGGCGTAAAGCGATTAGCCATCCAAACAGAGGCGCATCCAATCAAGTATTTGCATTTTGAAGGGATCATTCCAAAAGGTCAATATGGTGCAGGAAATATCTGGATTTTAGAAACAGGGAAGATTCACTGGATCAAAAAAAAAGAAGATTCTTTTGAATTTATCCTATCTACTCGAAAACATTTAGCATATAAAATGTTTAAAACAGAGAATGCGCAATGGCTTTTAGAGTGTGTTTCGAAGACCCAGACCAACCAATCGGACTTTAAACCGATGTTAGCTGATGCAGGAAAAAAGATTCCCAATTCAAAAGATTATTTCTTTGAAGTTAAGTGGGATGGTATACGGGTTTTGATCTATATTAATGATGATCATATTCGAATCATGAGCCGCAGTGGTAGAGACATCACCAAACAATTTCCAGAACTTCAAATACCAGAACGATTTCGTGTAGAAGAAGCCGTTTTAGATGGTGAGATCGTCGTATTGGATAAAAAAGGAGCTCCAGTTTTCGCGGATGTAATCAGACGAATTCATCAAGGTGGCGAAACAGCAATAAAAAAAGCAAGCCAAAGAAAACCAGTGGTTTGCTATCTTTTTGATGTGTTAAGGTTAGATGGTAAAGATGTCACTCAGCAAACCAATGTTAGGCGAAGAGAGTGGTTGGATTGTATCTTAAAACAAGGAGAGCGGTACCGATTTAGCACTGGTTTTGAGGATGGGAAAACTTTATTTGCTGCAATAGAAGCGCAAGGTATGGAAGGCATTATGGCCAAAGAAAAGAAGGGTGCTTATGGTGCAGGCCGTAGAACTCGAAATTGGTTGAAAATTAAAAGTCGAACAGATGATCAGGCTTGGATTATAGGATATTCAAAAGGAAAAGGCGATCGTTCAGATGTTTTTGGAGCCTTGCATTTAGCTAAGATTCAGGAGGATTCTTATCAATATATGGGTAAGGTTGGGACTGGATTTGATAGTGCAAAACTCAAAGAATTGTTTGGCTTATTTTCAGCAGTTCCTCGGACGATTAAACCGATCAAAGATACCATCGAAGAAGAAAGAAGAACAGTATGGATTGAGCCAAAATACAAATGTGCATTGAACTACGCCTCATTAACTTCTAACGGAACCTATCGGGAGCCTGTTTTCGTAAAATTAGTTTCTGCAGAAGTATGAAGTAGCTAACCTAAAAGCCTGAATTCGGCTATTATTTGAGGCTTCAGATTTTCATAAAAATCATAGACTTCCATTATAAAGAATGACCATTGCTGGCAAAAATATCGCACTGCTTCTTGTGACTATCAAAAAATCGCTAAAAGTTCACTTTCTTTTTTGTGTTTTTGTTCCATGGATTGCAGTAAGGGTATACTCACCTTTAAGTTTAAGATCTGGCAAGGTGAGCATGTATTCATGTTTACCTTCAGCAAAATGAGGAGGAATTCGGTAGTAAAAGTGTCCAGTCATCAATGCATAAAATTTGACTGTACTGTTGGCTCCTATACCATCGGAGACAATAGAATTATCAGAATAATTTCAGTGAACATCTTATCTCCCTAGTTATATTTAATCTTTAAACCGTCCTTATTGTAGATTTAAAATTGTTACGATTAAATGGAATCCAATATATTAAGAAAATTTCTTATATCAAAATTTTGTATTGTAAACAAACAATTCTATCTTAGATACCAGAACAGAAGAGAACAACAAAGAGCAGCTTAAATCACTCTTTTTTCTTCAGATCTTAATGCCTGTGCATTGATTGCACTTGTTGTTGAAGTTGTTGCATAGACATGCATATATCAAGCACAGGCATCTTAACCTAACCCATCCTGAGTACGAACAACATCTCGATCATTAAACTGTATAAGAAAAACAACCTCATGAAAAAATCATCCATTCTTTTCTATCCACACATATCAGTTTATTTTGGCAATACACTCTTATTTCTCTGTGCTTGTCAGATGTTTCCTTATTGTGATTGCTTTGGCCAATTGTATTCTTATAAAATCATCACTGATGATCTGGGCAATGAGATAGATACTTTAAAAGTCCTAGAATGGCCATCGACCACTCCTGAAACCTACTATCATCTATTGTCATTTACAGCAGAGGCCAAGATGCGCTTTCATGGCGATAGGCTTACGGCCATCATCACACCAGATCTACAAAGCGATCATATGATCATCAAAACCAGATCCCCATTGACCAGCAATGTGGCCATATATCACACCAAAGAATATTCAGAACTCAGCAATGCCGTACTATACCGATTTGGCCAAGCGACATCTGACGTATCATTCATACCTGAAGAAGATGGCTACTACCTCATCCTCACAGATAAAGACCTGGTACTAAAATCATACCTCTACAAATTAGAAAGAGGAATGGTAACCAAATACAAACCCAAAATTTGTGAACCACGTATCGACGCCTTCCCAGCCAACCCAAAAAAAGTAAAACGAAAAAAAATTGATATACCGACCACAACGAAAGGAGAAAAAGAAATTATAAAACCACTCCATTTTATACTTGTCCTTCCGACCGTAGTGGAGGAAGTCCCTCCAACTGAAGCGAAGCCTGTCCTTTCGGCCGCATCGGAGAAACCACCAACATTGAGAATGACTGTCATCCCGACCGTAGTGGAGGGACTTTTAATCACTAATAAAAACATTTATTTATGAGAAACTTCATTTTATAATGCACTTGCATAGGCTTATTATTATTCCAAACTCAATGCACAAACCCAGATCCACCCACATGCAATGATGAATTATTTTTAGGCATCCAGTTTTCAAACTATGATGGCACCACGATAGAGTACATTAGTGAACCAGGCATACAAGCCTCATATAATATTTCCAGAGGCAAAGGCATTGTCACACTCCGTTCCAATACCTTATGCCTTACCGGAGTCTGAGACCTATGCTATAATGATATCGATGATTACGAATCTTGTCGCCCAAATCCGGTTAATCGCTCGCCCAAATTCGGTTCTACATACTTTGTACAGATCACCTTAGATTTACCTCATCCAGGTTTGAGCTACATAGAATGCATGTTACAATACGACCCCTGTTGTGATGTACCTAAAAATGATACCCCAGATACCTAGATTTCACATTTATAAAAATAATTACCCATTATCGGTAACCTTTTTATTTTGAAGGGTATTCACTAATGAAAGATGACTAAAGGCCTCAGGTAGATGTATCTGGGGCTTTTTATATATTATTTGGACGCATTGGGTTACCTTTTAGTAGTATAGAACATTATGATTTAGACAAAGAGTTTTTATTTCATTTGAGATGAGGATAATAGTTCAGAAAACGTTCGTTTTTTATACTATTCCAATTGATGAAGAGTGTCCCCTATTTTTAGGGGTATTTTTAGCTCAATAATTTTACTATTTTGGTGTGCTAATTAATTACATTTTACCTATTAATGCCATTACTTTATTAAAGTTTTGCTTCAAACGAACGCAAAAAAACACCTAATCATGAGGAAAAAACTTATCATTTTAATAATCTATTTCTTTAGCTTAAATATCTCTCAAGCTCAAACATTCAATGGTGGAAATTATAGTAATCCTATGAATTGGTCAACAGGTGTGGTGCCAACAAGTAGCAATGGAGTTACCTTGCAAGGTAACATGACGGTAGATATTGATGTACTTCTTTCTTCTAATTACAACCTAAATCTCAACGGTTTTGACTTAGTAATAAATGCAAACACGCGTGTTAAATTCAGTCAAGTAACAGCAAATGGGTCGAGTATTATAATTAATGGTACATTATATAACGGTGCGTTTCTTCTTACAAATGGAGCAAAAATGTTACTTAATCCAACTGGTGTTTTTAGACTTGAAGCTATTGATGATCCAAATGCCCCAGCAGTAGGAGCGGTCCAAATGCAGTTAATTGATACAGATACAGAATTTGAAAATTTAGGTACTATAAATGAGACAACAATTATTACGACTTTTGAAGGTAAGTTTGTTAACAGAGGTATTGTTGAAAAAGCTGATTTGAATATTCCAAATGCAATTAAGCTCAATTGTGGTAAATGTGAAAATTACGGAACAATCAAGGATGCAACAATTGACGTGCGTGGATTATTTGAGAATTATGGGATGATTAGAGATAGTGCGCTGATAAGGATGACTAAAGATTTCGATGACGAAGGAGGCACATTAAATAATTATAACATTATAGACGTATCTACAGGTCTCAGCTCTACTGGAAGCAATCCTGATGGAAAATTATTTTTTAATGCTTTTGGAGCTACTGCTACATTCAATTCAAGTGCACCCTTTCCAGGGCGAGCAATAAGAACGGGAAGTTATAGTATTATTAATGAAGGCAATCTTATTGCAAATGGTCAAGTTGAAGCTATTAAAGCTCTAGCAGAAGATTACTTCATTATAAATGGTGAAAATGCATATTTTGAAATTAATGGAGCAGATTCTGAAGCTATTGTTGTTTCAAGTGACCAAGATACAATTGTAAATTACGGTATCATTTCTTTGTGTAATAATAATATTTTATCTGGAACATGTCCAATCGCAACTAATAGAACAAGAATTAGAAATAAAGTAAATGGAACGATCTTTTCCGACGCTAATTTACTAGGTGGCGATTGTCCTGATATCGCTATAATTTTAGAAAATTTAGGTACAGTATTTAATTCCTGTGCAGATATAAATACAAACTGCCCAGTAAGTTATGTTGGTAACAATAAACTATCAGGAGTTCAAACATTAGGAATAACTTATGAAACTGATGGAAGAATAGACTCAGATCAAATCATAGGAGACTTAACAAATGATGATATTATTGTGAATTATGAAGCTCAAATTGATATAACAATGTTAGAGGGATTTGAAACTTTTCTAGGTGTAACTTTCCATGCTCTTATAGACGGTTGCGATCAGTAAGACACACTACCTTAAAATCTCAATGGAAGGCTCGGTAATTTAACGAGCTTTTTTGTGTTCACAAAACGGTCGTTTTCTATACTTTTCAAATTCCCTTCAAAACACCCTTTAAAACGGTATATTTACTCAGTATAGAAATCAAAGTCTATTTTAGACGTTTTTTAGACCCACTATGGCAATAAACGAAATCAATCCTTCCGATTACAGAGATTTTATCAAAGAGATCAGATCAAAGATTCAACACGCACAAGTTAGAGCAGTCGTACAGGTCAATTAGCAAATGCTTTTACTGTATTGGGAAATCGGTAAGATGATTCAGGAACGTTAGTCTGAGGCAAAGTGGGGCGATAAAATTGTAAATAAAATAGCGAAGGACATCAAAAAAGATAATCCTGAGGGGTGTATGACAAAATGCAGGAAATTCATATATTAGCTAAATAATTAATATAAAATTTCTGGTATGGATAATCAAATGATAAAAGATTCCATCCTGAGAATAGTAGAAACCGAAGTAGACCTATGGCTTAAAGATGAGCCAACATTCACAGATCCAATTAAGTACGAAAAGAGTTTATTGGAAAGATCATTACGAATAGGCAGGGCAATGCTGGAACAAAGTCAAGGAAAATTGCCAAAAGACCGTAATCGTAAAAAAAAATTCTGACCATTTTTGGTCGCACAGACTTGTCAAAGAGCCATATTCTTTGCAGTCATAATATCTTCAAAATCACTTGTTATTTGCAGTCTATGATCTGCATGCTTGCGCAGCATTCCGTATTTGAAGATGCTTCTGACATTTTGATGCGTATGCTCTCTATAGATTTGAGTGCTAAACAAATCCATAGAGTGAGTCTATGGTATGGATCTGAGGTAGACCCTCTGATTCAAGCAAATGAAACAGAGTACATACCTCAATTAACTGAGCCAAATAAAGATGAAGAAAAGACTTATATCATGCTAGATGGTTCTATGGTATTCACTAGAGAAGATGGATGGAAAGAGAACAAGTTGGCACGGCTGTTTCATTCGAGTCAAAACATTGAGATTCAATCAAATAGAAACGAGATCACAGAGTCAGTATATGTCAGTCATTTGGGTAGCATCCACGATTTTTTACCAAAACTAGAGCGACATATCAATTTAATAAAAACACCAAAAATATTTGTTGCGGATGGTGCCAAGTGGATATGGAATTGGGTAGAAGATAATTACCCAGGTGCAGTACAGATTCTGGATTACTATCATGCTGTAGAAAAACTTGGGCATTTAGCCACGCAGCAATTTACCAAACAAAGCCAAAAACAAAAATGGATGCAAATACAAACAGAGCTACTCTTTGAAGACAAAGTAGATGAAGTAATCAAAAATATAAGATCGCTTAAATCAAAAAATGAGGAAGTAAAAAAGACAAAGCAAATGCTGATGAACTATTATACAGAAAACCAAGACAGAATGCTTTATGGCACATATAAAGAAAAGGGCTTGTTAATCGGTTCAGGGCCAATCGAAGCAGCCAATCGAACAATCATACAGCAACGCATGAAACTATCTGGTCAGAAGTGGACAAAAAAGGGAGCCAATGCAATTGCCAATCTAAGATGTTATCAGAAAAGCAATGCTTGGCATATAGTTGAAAAAATGATAAAGCTTGCAGCTTAATTTTAAAAAACTGCATTTTGTCATACACCCAATCCTGAGTTAAAAGGTTTCTCTGTGAGAAATTTAAAATACATGAGAAAATTTACTCAGGAGTACCCTGATTTTGAAATTGGGCAACAAGCTGTTGCACAAATTAGCTGGGGGCATAATATTCAACTTATACACAAAGTAAAAAACAAGGAAGAACGTCTTTGGTATGCTCAACAGGCTATAGAAAATGGTTGGTCTAGAAATGTTATGTTACTGCAAATTGAGAGTAATCTTTTTAATAGGCATGGAAAAGCTGTAAGTAATTTCGAAGCTACACTCCCAGCTCCTGAGTCTGACATGGCACAGCAGTCCTTAAAAGACCCTTACAATTTTGACTTTTTAACAATCTCAAATAAAGCTCATGAACGTGATTATGAAAATCAACTCGTCCATCATATCACTAAATTTCTCTTGGAACTAGGAAAAGGGTTTGCCTTTGTAGGTCAACAATACCATTTACCAGTAGGCGAATCAGATTATTATATGGACCTTCTTTTTTACCATCTTAAGCTACGTTGTTATGTAGTTATAGATTTGAAAACTAAAAAATTCATACCTGAATATGCTGGAAAAATGAATTTCTATTTAAACGCTGTTAATGATTTATTAAATCATGAAACTGATAATCAAGCTATTGGAATCATTTTATGTAAAGACGATAAAGGTAGAATAACAGATATTGATTATGCTCTTAAAAACATAAATCAGCCAATAGGTGTTGCTGATTTTAAAATTAGTGATTCTATTCCAAATGATCTAAAGTCTAGTTTGCCAACAATAGATGATTTAGAGCAAGAATTTAATACGAAAGAAATAGATGCTTAAATTTGACTTCTAATACTTACAACATGCTGATCGGCTATGCTCGTGTGTCTACAGAAGACCAAAATCCATATTTACAACTTGACGCACTTAAGAAAGAAGGATGTGAAAAAATCTTTACAGACAAGGCAAGTGGATCATTGGCTAGTCGTCCTGAGCTTGATAAACTAAAGGTGAAATTACGCAAAGGAGATACACTTGTCATATGGAAGTTAGATCGTCTGTCTCGCAGCTTGAAAGACCTCATGGAGTGGATGGAGTTCTTGGATAAGGAAGAGGTGCAACTAAAAAGTATTCAGGATTCCATTGATACCTCAACTGCAATGGGTAAATTTATATTTCATGTGTTCGGAGCACTAGGCCAACTTGAGAAGGACATTATACGTGAACGCACAATGGCTGGACTTTCTTCAGCTCGTGCTCGTGGTAGAGTAGGAGGCAGGCCTCCAAAAGCAGATAAAAAGAAGATCAAGCGTATTCAACAGTTGTATAATAAAAAAGAAATGACAGTCAAAGAGATTTGTGATTGGGCTGGGATATCGAAAGGGACATTGTATAAATACTTAAAGCATTAAAAATTGAAAACAATCAAAACGGAATATTCAGAAATCAAATTTCATGCTTGCCATGATGAACTTTTCTCAATAAAAGATTCAAAATGGGAATCTGATCTGCTGGGAAATGAAGTAGAAGAACTTGCACTTCAGATTGGAATTACAATAAATCAAAGTATAATCAATAATAACTATGGAAGTATTGATTCAATTGAAATATTTCATAATGCTGAAGATCAGCAATCATTTATTTACTTTGATTTAAGGAGAAATCCAGGAGATCAATACGACATATTATCTTTTGGAATTAGATTTTCGAGAGA
The DNA here is from genome assembly GCA_936440205.1 of Lepidonotus clava. Classification (NCBI taxonomy): domain Eukaryota; kingdom Metazoa; phylum Annelida; class Polychaeta; order Phyllodocida; family Polynoidae; genus Lepidonotus; species Lepidonotus clava. Next base: position 10,424 of record CAKZFK010000218.1, on the reverse strand, counting down.
ACAAAATATTGATTTTGTGAAATCAGTTTTAGAAGTATACAGCAAATTGAAAACATCTTCTCCTTTTGAATATAACAAATGGGGTGGTTCATTGTATGATACAAGCACGGGTAATTACCTTTTCGAAGCTGGAAAGCCAAAAGTTATAAATGTAACCCATCATTACTTATAACTATTAAGAACTAAGGGCTTTACTAAAAGCTCTATTTAACATAATGTAATCTATAGGCATTTTATAAGTTATTGAAAATGAGTAGTTTATATTCATAACGTTACTTCTTATATACTTTTGATACTTTCAATTAGTATTTAAACATGACCTTAAGTATCAGGTATAAATGCCTGGGGCTTTTGTATTTTATGTATTCTCATTTAAGTTGACTACCAGACTAGTAAAAGCTCCATCCAGTCCTTAGACTTTCCGAAAGTTCTCGTTTCAATTTGTATCTTAGAATTGTATAAAGAACTGAAAACCGCTTATAAATCTGTACAATTGCGCAGTATAAATAAGTTATAGTGCATAAATTTTTCACGCATAGAGATGCAACAAAATAATAATAAAATATCAATTTAAAGTTACCACTCAGTCGGTGCAGAAATAATAATAATTCGTATATTAGCGTGTAAGAATTGACCTACCAGAGAGATAATAGAGTAAAAATACTCATTATCGAAAACAATAAATACATATTAGATCGACTATCCTCATTAGAAGTAGAAGTAATTTTTCTACGCAAAGAGAATACTCTGCTACGTAAGGAAAATAAGAAGTTAAAGGCTCGCATCAAAGAATTGGAACATAAAAAAACAAGTAGAAATAGTTCTAAGCCACCATCAAGTGATATATCTAAACCAAAACGGAATACAAGTTTGCGAGAGCGATCAACAAAGAAGCCAGGAGGACAGAAAGGTCACAAAGGAAGCACATTAAAGATGGTAGACAGCCCAGATGAGATCATTGATCATATTCCCCAGTATTGTAACGGATGTGGTACAAGCTTGTCAGGACAAACCGAGCAATTCAAAGCACGTCGTCAGGTAATTGATATTCCACCAATAAAACCAATAGTAACAGAACATCGCAGCTATTCAAAACAGTGTAAGTGTGGACATTGTACGCATGGTGGCTTTCCAGATGGAGTTACCAATCATGTCAATTATGGTAATCGGATAACAAGTTTGATAGCCTACTTAGTAGCCTATCAATATATATCATGGAATCGGGTAGTATCATTTTTTGAACAAGTATTCCACTTATCACTTAGCCAAGGGACAATAGGTAATAAACTGAAGTCATTTACACGTAAATGCGAGCCAGTATATAAAGAAATAAAGAGGCGAGTGGAACTAAGTGATTGTGTAGGTGCAGACGAAACAAGCTGTAAAGTAAATGGTAAAAAGAATTGGATATGGACTTGGCAGACAAACAGTCTAACTTATATAGTAAACTCAGTAAGTCGAGGTTATCAAACGGTAGTTGATAATTTTGAGCAAGGCTTTCCACAAAGCATTTTGGTACATGATTGTTTGAGTGCACAGTTTAAAACTCCAGCTAAAGGTCATCAAATCTGTATAGCCCATTTACTGAGAGAGCTGAAGTTCTTTATCGAAAAAAGAAATTCTGCTTGGGCTTATAAATTTGCTCAATTATTAAGAAAAGCATTAAAAGTCAAGCAACAGTATGGGCAGAGTGAATATGAAAATCGAGTACATCAAATTACCCAAGATGTCAAAGCCTTGATTGAATTGCCCATTTACACAGAAGACAAAAAGCTCAAAGCTTTTAGAAAACGAATGGTTAAACGCCAAAAGAATATTTTCCCTTTTCTCTACTATGAAAATGTGCCTCCAGATAATAATGCTTCCGAAAGAGCAATACGGAATGTCAAAGTAAAACAGAAAGTATCTGGATTTTTCAAAACATCTAGAGGTGCTGATCAATTTGTAATGATTAGATCAGTTATTGACACCTGTCTCAAAAATAACGGAAATGTCTTTGATGCTCTTTCCTTTATTCCTCAATTGATGACTGAGTAGTTACAATTTAAATGAAAAGACAAATAATCATATTCTTATTCATACTAGTGATTAGTTCATTATATGGGCAAAAAAATAATTCAAAGACATTTCCAAAAAATCCTATAGTAAAAGATTTTGAAGGAAATATAATAGATATGAAATATTTTATGAAAGAAATGCAATCTGGAGAATGGACAGCAGATCCAGTTTTTAATCAAAATGGAGACATTGAATATATGCAACTTAGAAGATCAAATGAAAAAGAGAAAGAAATGATTCTCGAAACTATGGGTCTTAATAGAGCAAAAGATATGATAAATACAGTTGCTCCTTCGTTTAAAGGTTATGATATCAACGGAAATAACATAGATACAGATTCATTCGATGGAAAAATATTAGTACTTAATTTTTTCTTTATAGACTGTCCACCATGTATTGTCGAAATACCAGAGTTGAACAAAATATATGAAGAATATAAGAATGACCCTAGAATTAGCTTTGCATCTATAACTTTCGACAGTAAATCTCGAATAAGAAATTTCCAGGAAATAAATCAATTCAAATATCCAATAATATCTGATGCGAAAGAAATATGTAATAAATTCAATATTAAAACATATCCAACAAATATAATAATCGATAAGAAAGGTAAAATTTATAATTATCTAATAGGAGGATATGCTGGTATTGGAGAGCAAATTCAAAAATCAATTAATTTTTCATTAAATGATAAAATATTACCAGAACATTCAACTAATGAAGAAGCTTTTCAACTTGACTCTAATAGCAAATTTTATCTAGAGGATCGAACTGAAATACCCTATGATGATGTTTCTGAATTTCTATCAAACGGATTCCGTTTAACTAAGGAATTAGATAAATATGGAAAAGAATATTTTATAATAGTTAATTCCAATTAATTAAAAACATGTACAAGAATATATTACGCACTATAACTTTAGATACCACAGCATATCGCTTTTCTTGGGTGCAATGATTACTCTTGGCTAATGTATTTAGATTGATTTCGAAATACATTATCTTGGACAAGTGGGAAAGCGATACGCAGGGTATCATTGTCCGTTCCGTCCGTCGTCCGATATGTGCAATTAAAAACAAATGTAAAATGAAAAACATCAAATTCTATAAATTGGGGACCTTGAAGTCAGATTGGATTTTACTTCTTGCGCTTATTTTAATTCCAATGGGTTATTTAGGTAATTCACAAACTGGAATTCTATTGACTTCAATTGGATATCTGTCATTCGCCTTTTATTGCTTTCGACCATTTCTATTTAGAAATTATCTTGGCTGGAACAAATCGGCAATGCAAATAAAAATTGACAGCTTCTTTTTTAAATTGTTAAGTTTTAAATCAATAAGAAAAGCCACTGTCAATAATGAGATACTTACAATTGAAAGTGAAAAGGTCACATTGGCTTACAGTATTAGAGGTATAGAGGAAAGTAGTGTCAATCAACTGCTTGAAATTATCAGTTCTAATATAATTTGTCGAAATAAATAATAAAAGTACGTATCATGTGATATGAGATCAGACTTGCTATCGCTGCGTCCGCTCCATATCATAAACGTTACACTTTAACATACCGATACAAAGTCGGCTTACTAATTCTCAATTGCTTACAGATCTCCCGGACAGATAAATCCCCAGCCTTATGTAATGACTTTGCCACCGCTGCAGTCTGCTGTGCTTTAGCAGATAATCCCTTCGGACGACCACTTTTACGACCACGAGCTTTCGCACTGGCCAACCCAGCACGAGTTCTTTCAGAAATGAGATCTCTTTCAAATTCTGCCAATGAAGCAAATATGTGAAATACCAATCTGCCAGCCGCACTAGATGTATCAATATTATCTTTCAAAGAAATAAATGAGATTCCACGGTCTTGCAGATCATTGATGATTTGTAGTAGATCCTTAAGAGATCTTCCAAGTCTGCTGAGCTTGTCAATGACAAGCTGATCACCAACTCGGAGTTGTGACATCATCATTTTGAGTTCATTACGTTCTTTTGTAGCTCCAGAGATTTGCTCAGAAAATATTATTTCACATCCAGCTGTAGATAAAGCATCCAATTGCCGATCAAGACATTGATCTTTGGTAGACATACGAGCATATCCGATTTTCATAGTATTAGATTTTAGTTAAGTGTATTTCTCAGAGTGGACCTATGCTACGAAGTAAAGCAAACTGGTTCAATAAAACAAAATTACGATTTGATTAATGTAACGGGTTTATGTTACTATTAAAATATGGACTTTAACACTTTTTGAAAGGAAATGTGATGGTAAAGAAAAACGGTCGTTTTATTTTGCTTTCATTTTTATCATGAATTATTATTCTTGCAGCAGAGGATTGCTCAGTATAGAATTCATCTATTCTTATTTTCTCTATTGAAATATTTTTTCCATCTTTTTTTATAGTATTCAGAGCTATATTCCTGAATGCTATTCTGTAGGCAAAATAATCTCTAAAATCTTTGAATATTTTATTTTGGTAAGATAGCTCCGGACTAAAGCTATTTGTAAGAACATTGGATTGACAGTTTTTTTAGGATAAATTCCTTTGTACTATTATTCCAGTTTTCAATTTCAATATCTTCTGGTACGAAAACTTGATTCCTTGAACAAGAAGTGATAAATAATAATAGTATTAAAATCCAGATTAGTTTGATATAGTCCATGTTGTTAAGGGTCTATTTTTAGCTATCTTGGATGGACTTCCTCTAAATAGAGCTGCACTACCTATATTTCCAAAATTTAAGGTTAGAATTTTATTCCAGATTAAAAATCAACAAATCTTATAAATAGTCCAGTAGCCAGATTAAGACTTATTGCCAATATTAGAAATATTAGCTTACTTCTTTTTCCTTTAAAAACCCAAGAGCCTAATGCATATAAGATTAATGTTACAACTCCAATAATAATAGGATAAATTATATTTACGATTACACCTAATTCTAGAGAAACTAAATCTGCACTCATAGAGATGAACCACGATATAAAAACTGATAATATGATATATAAAAAGTGATTTTTACTCACGAAATTCCATATAGTAAAATATAATTCAATTAACTTCTTGATCACTGAAATTGCTCCATCATCTTTATTCTCATCAATAACTATACTTAATTTATTGTAATATTTTTCTCTTTTTTAAGAAAAACCTTAAAGCCAATAATATAAGCGTAATAGCTATATATTCAAAACCATTATAGTAATAATGTAGAGCTCCTAATCCACCAGAAGCAGGTATACAAGATGCTTTAATAATATAATAAAAGCCAATTATAAGAGTTATAACACTTCCTATAATGAATAGAATATTAATAAGTTTCTTTACAATAGGTATTATAAATATCATATCATTTGTATAATTAGTAGATTATGTGCTGTAATTATATAATTGCTTTCTTCTTTAAAATAAAATGTAAAATTAAAATTAGTCCAGCAATACCAATGTAAATCAATCCTGAAGTTATATCAGCAAGAGCTCCTAAACCCAAAGATTCAGGCATATTAAATGCATAAATTAATTTTACTATGCCAAATATTATTAATACAATTGAAATAAATTTTAATAGAATCGATATCATTTTGTTAAATATTATTTACCAAATAATTGACTATACAGATTTGGGTAAGCTTCTTTGAATTCTTCTAAACTATTATAAGTTTCAATAGAATGATTTCCTTTGCCATCATCATTTCCGTTTTTTAGACTAAATAATCTCGCACCACTAACATTTCCAAATCTTGAATGACCCACAAATGATTGACCAAATCCTAACATACTTTGCATCGAAGACATATGGTCGCCAGTTCTAGAAAACTGATATGCGACACATTCTAATCCACAAGGTACACTAAATTGATTTGGCTGATGTGGCGCGAATAATAATAAATATTCAACAGGTAATTCAGCCTCTACAAGTGCAGCTGCCATATCTGCAACATGTGCACCGCCATGACTATGGCCAATTAATTTTATAGTTTCTCCTTCAAGGTCTATTTCACCTTTGCTTATTTTTTTAGCTAAATTTACTCCATCATTATAGCCTCTATCATATCTATCAGCTCCTGTTGAGGATGGAATAAACATACCGTCGACAAACATCTTATGATTATCTTGAAGACCTCTTGTAACCCTACCGTCAAATCCATTTATTCCACCCCAATAATTATAAACATCTGAATCATAGAACTTTTTACCATGACTCCAAGGAGGAGGGTTAAAATGATTTCCAAACCCTTTACTTGCATGATGTAGTAAATAACTTTTTACTCTAAAGCCATTTACAAAAATCACTAAATTACCATCTGGATCAAAAGCACAAATTGGTGTATTTAATGAATAACAATAAGTTGACGAAGGATAATATAGTTCTGATTTCTCATCCACTCCATCAAATCTTCCAATACTTTTTATGAGTGACCTGGCGCCATAATCTGCATACTCAGTATGTGTGATATCTTCTTTTGAGTTATATTGTTGTCTATATTGAGGTACAAGTCTATCTTCTTCTTCTTCCCACTCTAACCCAAATGGATAGTAATTATGAACAGATTCAACTTCTAGACCGTTAGGACTATTATCTTTAAAAACTACCCTTGGAGAGCCAAGATGATCATGTAATACATAGTGATATTCAAAACCTTCAACTTCATAATTTTTTATGTCAGCTAAATATTTAGCTCCAAGCACAGCTCCAAATCCTGGAATCAGCTGAATCAAGGTCTTTTATCGTATTACTGTGGTCGGATTCGTGGTGCTTGGCTTGCCCACCCGATACTGATGTATCGGCTCATTCCTTTTAATCAGACATTTAGTCTGATTAATTTTGACTCCGTCAAAAACAGTCAATCATCCAGGTAAGTACCTATTCTTTCCTTCGATATCTACTGGATCTACCAATAAAGCCTTTTGGTATTCTTTGGGCTTTACAATGATGTGCTTGCTTACCCAACTCTACTGGCCTCCGTATCCTACCGCTTCGCTCTTCATTTCGCCAAAGACATCTATATGTCTTTGATTTCTTTCAGAAATTTTGCTCCATTCACTTTTCGTTAGAACCGACTTTTGTAGTCTCGCTTCCTTCAGATCTAGAGTCACCTCTAACACCCTTGCGACTTACTAATACTTCGAAACGTCAATCTCGCGCATAAGGGATTTGCACCCTCTAGAATAAATTTGCTACTTTTAAGTAGCGGTACATGCCAGGCACACACAATAGATATGATCGCATATCTCTTCGTACCTCAGAGAGACGACGACATATCATCATCCGTTAGTTAGAATGCGTAAAGAGTTAATGAAAACAACATATCTATATTGGAATATAATTCTACAAAATGGAATTATATTATTATCTTTGAGGTTATAATTTATTAAATGCGCGTAATTACTCCAAAAAGATTGGCTGATTTTTCATTAAAACATCCAGGTTCAAAAATACCTTTGTTTTACTGGTACGAAATTGTAAAAACAGCCAAATGGAAAAAACTTGCAGACATCAAACAGGACTTCAATTCTGTAGATTATGTCGGAAACAATCGTTATGTCTTCAATATTAAAGGAAATGATTTCAGAATTGTAGTCATAATATTATTTGTATCGCAAAAAATATATATAAGATTCATAGGAACTCATAGTGAATATGATAAAATTACAACCAAAGAAATTAAAGTTATTTAGTTATGACAAAAAAAGAATATAATTCAAAAAATAAACGATTGGAAGAATTACTTGAACGGTTAACTGTTAAGGGTAAACTAACCAATAAACTTCAAATTGAACTTGATGTTTTATCAGACGATATAGCTAATTATGAGGAAACTCAATTCCCTTTCGCACCAAGCAGTCTTAAAGAAATGATTGAATTAAGAATGTATCAACGTAAATTGAAACAAAAAGATTTAGCAAAAATTCTTGGAACAACACCTTCTAGGATTAGTGAAATTCTAAATGGAAAACGCGGTTTAACAATGGAATTGGCAAAAGGAATGTATAAGAAATTAAATATTGATGCTGAACTAATATTAAAGAACGCACTATGACATAATCGAGTAGACGGACCCACCGGCTGTCGTTGATGGGTTGCGCCTCTCACACTATGACTGAATGAAGTCTGCAAGACCAGATGTACTAAATGTACATCTGATGAATGAACCGAAGGCTCTGTCCTGAGGCTTATCCTTTTATCGTATTACTGCGGTCGGATTCGTGGTGCTTGGCTTGCCCACCCGATACTGATGTATCGGTTCATTCCTTTTAATCAGACATTTAGTCTGATTAATTTTGACTCCGTCAAAAACAGTCAGTCATCCAGGTAAGTACCTATTTCTTTCCGTCGAACTCTACTTGATCTACCAATAGAGTCTTTTGATATTCTTAGGGCTTCACAAAGATGTGCTTGCTCACCCCAACTCTACTAGCCTCCGTATCCTACCGCTTCGCTCTTCATTTCGCCAAAGACATCTATATGTCTTTGATTTCTTTCAGAAATTTTGCTCCATTCACTTTTCGTTAGAACCGACTTTTGTAGTCCTGCTTCCTTCAGATCTAGAGTCACCTCTAACACCCTTGCGACTTACTAATACTTCGAAACGTCAATCTCGCGCATAAGGGACTTGCACCCTCTAGAATAAATTTGCTACTTTTAAGTAACGGTACATGCCAGGCACACACAATAGGTGATGACAGCATATCTACGCCTCCGTCGTAGAGACGCTGCATACCATTATCCGTTACTTGCCACTAAAATAAACAAAATAGAGAGGTAAAGAAACCAAAGGAAAATGACACATATACAAATACATTGATCAATAAACATACTCTTATTATGAAAAACACACTTTTACCTTTGTTATTACTACTGGCAATTGCAGAAATGGCCCTATGCCAGGAAAAGATGGAAATCGAGGGAGCTATCATCATCAAGAATTCTGAAGATGCTACTCCTGAACGAGGTACGATCAGGTTTAACCCCAGCACCAATGATTTTGAAGGGCATGATGGAAATGCATGGAAGTCTCTGACTAAATCAGGTAGTCCTACGGGTAGCGGAATGGTTACTGACATTGATGGTAATGAATATTTAACAGTAACCATCGGTACTCAAACCTGGATGCGCGAAAACTTGCGCACTTCGAGGTATCGCAATGGTGACCCAATACCAGAAGTTTTATTAAATAGTGATTGGACTTCTTTGACTACAGGAGCCTGGAGTTGGTATGATCATGACCCCGAAAAAGACGTTCCATATGGGAAATTATATAATTGGTTTGCCACAAATGATAGTCGCAGACTCTGCCCTACGGGATGGCATGTTCCTACTGATGCGGAATGGACTACGTTGTCGGATCTATTAGATGGCACTTCAGTGGCCGGCGGTAAAATGAAAACAAAAGGAACCATACAAGCAAGCACAGGATATTGGGAGGATCCAAACACCGGCGCCACCAACGAGAGCGGCTTTACAGGTCTTCCAGGCGGTTACCGTAGTTCCAGTAGTTCGTTCTTCGTTCTTGGTCTCTACGGCTACTGGTGGAGCAATACAGAGTCGAGTAGCAGTAACGCCTGGTTCCGCAGCCTGAACTACAGCAATGAAGATCTGTCCCAGAACAACTTTGATAAGAGCTTGGGATTTTCGGTTCGTTGCTTGAGGGATTGACTATTTGTCTATTTGATAATTTTATGCCGCGTAAGCGGTCGATTTTATTTATTTGGATGGGTATGCATACAGAATTGCCGGTTTACAAGGCGAGTTATGATTTATTGCTGAGCATTTTTGAGTTTACCAGAGATTTCAAAAAGGAATATAAATATACTGTAGGAGAAAGTATTAAAAAGGAGACAATCAGCTTGCTTATACTGATCTATAGAGCCAATAGCCGAACAGATAAAAGTGCTGTATTGCAAGAGGCACGAGAACATGTAGAGGTGATTCGATTATCGATAAGACTAATGAAGGATTTAAAGCAAATCAGTATGAAAAATTTTGTAAAGGTATATAAGGTAGTAGAGAATGTATCTAAACAACTGACAGGATGGCAAAGATCATTGAAATGAATAAAGATATTCCAGCCAGAGTCGGGTATAGAGCTAGGGCATACCCGAGTGTGCATTTGATTAAATTCGGTAATCCGCTGCTGCTGTAAATGACCATCCCTTGTGCGTCAAAATGGCGAGTGGCAGCTAAAATTTGATCAGTGATTATTCTTAGCGTCAGGTCTTCCGGGCGGTTACCGTAGTTCCAGTGGTTCGTTCTTCAATCTTGGTAACAGTTGAAATGCGCAGTCGCCTCATTCAATTCAATTCATGACATGTCTCACTCAAAATTGTTTTGGCCTATTTATTTTTAGAAAGTTCGTCATTCTAGG
>CAKZFK010000217.1:0-19518 GCA_936440205.1 Lepidonotus clava | reverse complement strand
AATGAAACTGTGTTCTAATTTGAGAACACTTCATCAATACATCTTTAAATTCAGAATGAAATAATGCATCTACACTTGATCTAGCTATTCCCTTTGCACGTTTAATAACATTACCATTTTCTAAAAATATTGAATATAATTTAGGACGTAATGCAACAAATTCACGTATCCTTTTACCACCAGTTTCGTCCTTAAATTTTCCAAGTACCTTATAGTTCTCATTATTGTACAATTCATGTTCTGTTGAAAGATTAGAAAAATCAAAATAATGCAGCAAACCTTTCATTTTTCTCATAAAATTCTCATCTCTTATCTTGTAAATCAAAGAATCTGTATCAGTATACAGCAATTGAATATTCTTTAAAGTAAAATTTTTCAGCATAACATTATAATGAAAATCAAACATGTGTAATTTAGACAAATCCAAAACACAGAATCCTAAATAAATTGGTTTATCCAATAACAACTGTGGTTTCCTGAACTGAATTCCAACAAAGTCGGAATCGAATACATTTACAGACTGGAAAGTTGGTCTATTAATCAAAAAAGAAGCCCTTTTCGGGCATGAAGTTAATTCCATAGAAACACGTCTTTTCACGTTCTCCATACATTTTCCGAATGTAGAATTGTTCATCAATTTAAAAAATTCTTTATCAAATAAAGAAACAGATTCTTGTCTTTTCTTATTGTTAAAATCGATATATGGTTTCATCCAACATTTCTGTTTAAATGATAAAATCCTATGAATTTCTTCGATCTTCATACCCAGCTGTAAATATAATTTCAAATTTCTATAATGCACAATATACCTAACCTTTCTAAACAAAGTAGAAATCAATTTCTCCGGACTTTTATTATAGTGCATATTAAATTTAGATAATACATCCTTAGCATATGATGATAATTGATTATAATGGATTGACAATTTCTCCGGAGCTAAAGGAAACATGTCATGAAAGTCGTGCAATCTAGAAGGATAAAGTAACGTTACCTCAAACACATAACCTGTTCTTCCTTCATCCGTCAACTTTAAAATTTCTTCCTCATTAAAAAATTTTGCTGAATCTAGCCAAACAAAATCTTTGTATGGTAAAGGTTGCGACATAGCAAATCCATAGAGATTATTACAATCATAATATACAATATACTCATCCACATTATTAGCCTCAGCATATCGTCTAACAACATTTGTAATACCACCACGTATTCCTCTTTCAAAAAAATTATACATATCCAACTCTGACAATAAATCGCATTTGATACCTGTAAATTTTAACATAGCATCATAACTAAGAGCTGGTGCAGTCAAATATTGAACAGGATCTAAACCATAATAATCTAAACTTCTCTCTCGAAACGATTCAAACACATCAGTAAGCAAAAGAACGTCAATTTTTAAATAAACTTTCAAATAATCTTCAATATTTCTACAATTAAAAATATTAAACATTTTCAAAGCTAATTTGTATTCTTCTTCAGTAATATCTTTATTTGTAAGAACATTAAAAAAATGTGATTTATCTGGTAAACATTGCTCCTTCAATTTATCCCAAGAATCTATATAGTCATAACACATAACTCCTTTCCTAACAACATACTTTAACCACTTATTATTGAAATACTTTCTCGTTTCTATGAATTCATCACTACCCTTTTGAACCAAAAGATCTGCTAAATTTGATAATGAATTAGGAAGAAATTGAAATGAATCAATTATAAAAAAACCATCAAAACTTAAAGTCAAAAATTTTTCAACGCTTCGTGGTAAAACAGTTACTTTACTAGTTTCCTGTATACACTCATGTATTTCTTTAACAATAAAATGTGTGTCATAATTCATTGCATTATGCATGACTATAGGAATTTTAAAATTTGGAAACCTTAAAGAACTTCTAACCAAATTGCAAGTATTGCATGCATAATTCACATCTCTACCTTTTCCTTCTCTACCTAAATGTGCGTGATCTATAACCTTCTTTACACCCAATTCTGAAAACGAAATACCACACAAGTAGCATCGAGTTTGCTTTGATAAATGTGCTAAATCTGAAACAGTCAATTCTAAAACTTTCCTATTATTATCAAAAATATACGAAATTTCAGCTCTTACTTGATTCAAATAATGAATAAATTTTTGCATAACACGTTTTCCTACATAAATAAATGGAGGTTGAGAATATTCAGAATATTTAGAAACAAGAACTGCTCCTACTGCATTTAAAGTATGTTTTGATTTTAATACAGTAGACTTTCCCTTAAAACAATTTATATTTGAATTAAAAGTCTCAAAATCTGCATAAACAACAAAATGATGTTTAATTTGTTTATGATATGATCTAAACTTAACTTTCGTACCTTTTACTGGTAAATTGTAAGACTGTCCAGTATACTTATTATCATAGCAAGTAGACTTAGTATGCATTTCACAATCCACTTTCTTATTGAAAGATTGTAAACATCTATCACAAAAATACCTTGTTCTTTTCCAATAAAATGGTCTTATAAACTTATCCAAATTTTTAATAAATAAATAATGATCCTTAAACAGCAACAAATTTACGTGTCTTCTATGTTCACTTGTAAAATTCGTAGAAATATACATAGGAAATGGAACCAATCTTGAACTTCGATTACATGAAATTTCGTTAAAAAGACCGAAAACATTAACTGTAACATTATTATTCTTTTCAAATTTTGGAATATCTGACAATCTCACAGGAAACGAAATACCTTTTAAATTTAAACTATTCAATAATAATGAATATTTACTTAAATCTTTAAAAACTCCATAAATTGAAGCTAATATACAATAAACAAAACACTTATTATCTTCACAACCTAAATTAATCAATCTCTTAGCTTTCAACCAATCAGGTAACTCTATCTTTTTACCACCAAAAGGATTAGCTCTAAAAACTCCTAATCTTACCAAATTTATCCCCGTTAGAAACCAACCAGAACCAGCTTGAACAAAACCGTCAAATAATGCTAAAATTACTCTTAACGCAGATAACAACTTTTCCTTTAATGAATAAAACGTTAAGACTTGAATTACATGGCTTTGAAACCAAGGTTTGATTTCAAAGTATTCGTTTGTATCTAAATTGTATTTTCCTAAAGTTGCATTAAAAGAAATTTGAAACTTTATCCCTCCATGTACACTCAGTTTACTTTCCAATTTCTGATACAGAACATTAAATTTCTTTTGAAAATAAAATTCAATATCCACATGCTTATTTCTTGGATAAAAATCATAATCTACAATAAGACCACCCAATATTCGTTTCCTTTTCATTCGGCTACCTTCTCAGTCATGTCACCTAGCGTTTCAGACTGAAAACTATTTCAACCACCTAGCGTTTCAGACTGAAACTATTTCAGTTTCTATACATAATAAAACAACTTTCGATTTTAGACCATTAGACCATTCATCTCAAGAACGTTTTACATTATAAAAAAAATCTAAAAACAAAACTATGAAATTTTCCGGAAATGTAAAATAATGCAAACTGTGCCAAACTCAAACTTAACCAATTCACCATCATCAGTTGTTATTTTTATTTCTATCTCCTTAATCTTTTCATATGCTAATTTCTTATAATGTGGATGAGTATATATTCTTTTAATTATTTTTCCATATTCCCCTGCACAATTAACTGTTCGTAATAACCTCGTTTTCACATCACCTACCATTTGAAAATCTACCAAATTTGTATAAACAAACATATTACTAGAATCTACGTGAAATCTTGCAACCCCACTTCCTTCATACAGATAAAAGTCCGTTTGATCTCTATTTTGACTCAAACCAAAATAATGCATCCTCATAACCTCATTAACATCATCAACAGTAAACGTTAACTCTGGTCCATCAAACGTATATGTAAATAATGAATCATCAGGTTCTATAGAATCTTCTAAACGTAAAACTCTAACTAAAAAAGCAGGAAGTATAATACTGTCCCCTTTACCCACTCGAAAAGTTACTCTATTATTTACAGAATTATACTCAAATTTAGAATATCTTCTATAAGAAACACGACCTACACCAGATATAGAATTCTCAAATTCAGCTATCTTTTCATTCAATACATCTACCAAATGTTTAATCGAATAATAGCCAAAACTCAATTCAAAATACATATGTCGTAAACCAAAAGATTCTTCTTCGTTCAATTCATCTAAAGATGTTATGCCAAATCTATCTATATCTGGATTTTCACGTCTTTTTAAATGAAAAGTTTTTCTCAACAAATATATAGTTCGATTTTGTGAAAGATGAACTGGATAATTGTACCAAGATTTAGGGAAATCTATTTCAACTAATGCTAACTGCCATTGTCCCTTACATTCAATAGCATTTTGAAGTTCTATATGATAATGACTAGTCTTATTTTCTTTCGTTTTATGAATAGTATTGGAAGGTAAAGTTAAATAAAATTCACCACCAAAAGTTTCCTCCATTTTTGACTAATATCAACTAATTATTGATTTAAATTAATAACACTTTCAAAGAACATGAATGATAATGTACAATATTAAGAACATTTAAACACTATTCATATAGCTTAACATTTCCAAACTCAACTTTAATAACATTTATGTTCACTTCGAACATAAATGTTATTAATCTCATACAATATCAAGAACATTGAAAAGATTAACGTCTCTTCAAGCACAGCTTTGTGAAATTATACACATAAGACAAACTTTCTCTTTTCATATGAACTCTCACATACTCATTTCGAAAAATTTCACCATTCACCCATAAAGTTCTACATGAAGGGCAATTAAAACTTGATACAAAATTACAATTAAAAGAATGAAATGAAACAAATAGCCTTCTAAAACAAATCGAATGCGCAGGTTTCGAACAACAACGCAACAAAAGCATTTTATCAGACTGGCTATTATCTTTACTAATAATAAGATTCCTGCAAAGTTCGCAATATATACGAAAAGTTTTGAAATGGAAAGAATTCAATCTTCTTGCATTTCGAAGACACCTTTGTAATTTAGTTCTCACAAACTGACTTGGATTATGTACATTGTATGTTAGTTTATAAAATTGAATTTCTGTAATTCTTAAATAATCACAAACTGACTCTATTGCAATACATGAATATAAATGCTTCGTTCCTAAATAGTAAAACATGTAATCTAAAATAATTGGAATACATTTTAAATCTTGCCACATTCTAATTAATAAATATTTCAAAACAATTTCACAATCAAAATAAGAAGCAAAAAAAACTAAACCTTCAAAAGAAAACCTTCTCATAGAATGAACATATTCCAAATCATCACTTTCAGAAATAATAACCATCAACTCGAGACATTCTTTCGAAGATAAAACTTTTAAATCTGGAATCTGAATATTCATAAGAATAGAACTTAAATCACTAGTACTTATATGAAAGTAAAAAGATACCAAAGCCGAGAAATACAAGCAACGTTCTAGCAAAGCATTAAAACATACAAAACGACCTCGCTTACCCATGGTGACTTCACTTGGAACAATAATAAGTGCAACAATAAGTATAATCTACAAAATCTAAATTATAATGCGATCCCTAGTGTAACAATCTAGGAATCACATTATAATCTCTCAAAGGTGGAGGAATAAAAAGACTAGAAATAGGATTAAAACCAGTATGTCTCAACCGATGTAATCGTAATAATGTATATGATGAGAACATCTTTGAACATAAAGAACAACTGAAAATCAATTTTTTTTTTTAGGGCCGCGTTTACCCCTAGTCTCTTTTAATAGAATAGAAGAACAATGCAGCGGGCAACACGCGCAAACTTCTATATTATCTGGAAGAACATTCTTTTTTAAAACCTCCACATGTTTCCTTATACGATCAGAAACTTCCAAAACATTGTCCAAATTACAATGAACCCTTTCGCATTGTTCTTCATACAAAGTATCAAAAGGTTTAAAATTTTTTAACTGCTTGACGCGACTTGAAGATTCTACATTTATTTCCTCCTCTTGCTCACTATCGCATTGACAAACCATCTCTTTCTTAACATCACTTTCCTCTTCCTTACACCTTTCCACATTTAAAAAATCATTCGAAACTGTAGATGGGACAAAATGTCTCAATTTCTCAACATGTCTTGTAAAATCACAATCTTCATCTGAAGTTGTCTGTAAATCTTTCCTTACTTGATCTACTAAAGCTTTCCTTGCTTCACCTACTAAATGAGACTCTGGTACAAGTTTTCTTTCAACTTCATCATCTGAACTAGAATCCGATGATACAAATTCAGGTGTCTTGTAAACTTTCATTTCCTTAACCTTAGAAGCCTTAGAAACATTAGTTAAATCTTCAGTATGTTTTATTGTACTTTCACGTGATGTTCTTTTTCGTGATGTAATAGAAAGCGGTAAAACATCTTTATTCCTACTTTCAAAACTTTGACCTTTATTCTCAATTCCAATACAACTTTGATCATTTCTCCTCACACCTCTACTTTCTCCATTTTTACATCGAATCAGTGCATCACTTTTCCGTTTACTCTTATCCTTCAATTTCTCATTACCTACTTGATTATCTACACACTTCTGCATTGCCTTTTCAACAACTGGAAAAATTAAACTACTTTTCTGAGCACCCAAATCAGTCTTCTTAAAACAATTTTCGCTATTACTCCATTGAATAACCAGTGGATAAGATTGTCTATAAGATTTACTAGGATGAAAACTCACATTCTTTCCATTCGCTGAATAAATACAAATTGGTAATTTCAGCAAATCACATATAGTTGGAAAAATCAAACTATCTCTTGATCTTAAATCAGTCATAATCTTTTCATTTTCATTTTTCAAAATCCAATAAGCGGCTGAAGTTGAAAATGTTTGAAACCTTAAAACCTTAACTAAAGAAGTCTTAAAGTCATTCAAAAAATCATGCAGCTTCGACCAAGATTCCTTAGATTTCATCGGAATCAATGTTTGAAAACAAATGTAAGTAAAATAAAAAACATGCTCTTCATCACGTTTAACACTATTCCAATACTCAACATTTCCCTTTTCATCACAAAGAAGAAATTTCAAAATAATATAAATCAACTTGGTAAATGAATCCATTTTAATAATGATTCATTTACTATCAAATACCAACTTTATATCATTACAAATTTTAAAAAAATGAAAAATATCCTTCGTCAAACAATTACCTTTATAACTATACAAAATAGTAAAAACTGTACTCAAATTATTCTTTAACTTTAATCTAAAACTTGAAAAATAATAAGTATTATTAAATTTTAACCACACAGATTCAGGAGAATTCGACTCTCGAACCTCAAAATCATATTTCATAAAATATGTTTGCACAATTCGTTCACAAAATTCTTTAAAAGTCAATTTATCAGATCTTGATAAAACTAAACTAAATGTAAACTGAATATTTCTAACATCAACAAAAACTGAAGAGAACGAACAAGAAATGCCTTCAGACACAAAAAGAGAAACCTCTGAAACAAACTTATCTATATTCAATAATACAAATGAAAAACAACTTCTCAAATAAACACTACAAAACCCATTTTTTGTCAATTTTATTGTATAATGAGAACGTCTACAACTTACAGAACCGCGATATAAAGTTGAATTTATCCATTTCTTATACGTCTTAAAAAAGATCAACACTTACTGCAGGATTAAAATCTAAAGAAAATATAATCAAATTTACTCCATACGTAATATGCATAAACAAGTTTAAAACTGGCACCTCATAGACTAGACCACACACATTTAACTTGATTCAAGTTAAAAGTGAAACCATACAACCTTCGACTCTTGTACAGCGCGAATATACTCACTGTAATCCACTCTACTCGAACCGTACAACTACAAGATGCTACACATCACCACAATTCTCCTTATCCTCCAATGCCTCACCTGCAACTGCTACTCGTCAAATTGCGAGTTTTCACCACAAGAACCTGCTGCTATCACATGCGATAACATTCCAGAAAAATTCACCACTCGTCTCCTGACAGTAACAAAACTTTACTGTCGCCTCTGTGATCCTTCGACCTCAACTCTCTCATATCATCAAAGCCTTCTACCTTACCTCTCTTCTATCTTCACATCTTCGCACTCTTTCACATGCGAAGACGGTGAATGCAGGTAAGTCAAATAACCAATTTTATCTGCTCGTTATCAATTAAGACTAATATGCAACCAAGGAATGTTTACATATCACAATTAATATCACAATGTAAGCTCATATACAGAACACTTTTGACAAAACCTTACATACTATATGAATGTTATATAATACCAAACATTCTATCAATTATACCAAACATTCTATCAATTATAACTTCTAAGTACTATTAAGAGAACATCCACCTACAAAAGTTCCACGAGTGCCCGAAATGTGATGCAAAACTGACCCGCTCAGGTTCCCTGACCGACCCCATAAACCAAAAATCATCCTACAAGTAACGGCTCTGCAAACCAAAAATCATCCTACAAGTAACGACTCTTAGATCTGTGAACCAAATCATCCAGCGTGATCATCAAAACCTTATTTCATAAGATTCATTCGCCGTCCCTGTGATAAGACTAATTGAAGTTTCACAAGGTGAAACTTTAAAGTTAATCGCACATTCAACTAATATCCCGCAAACATCTCAAAAACGATTATCATAATCATATGCTAACCGTAATATAAATAACCTTGGATGTCGATACAGTGTAAAACCGACAATAACCACCCATTTGAAAGAACAGTAAAGTAATTCGATAGAACAAAGCGCTATTCAAGCCAAGTTTCAGTAAGAATAGAAATCAAACATGAGTCAACTCTCGAGATTCCAAATAGAACAAAACATACACTCAAGACCTCTAAGTTCTTATCAACGAACGCAACGCAATAAGATTATTCATACTCATATTACCTAAAGCCTTATTCCGCGTCCTCTTATCATGTCAAATTACCCTCCTAACACTACATTTATAAAACAGGAAACGAATGTTACACTGACATCTAACTAAGTTCAAACTTAATCTGAAATCAAATACTTATTAAGATTTCTCTTCCAAGCTTCATTACAATTTATCTGAAACACTTAATAACCTTTCAAAATAAACCGTAAATAACTGAATGAACGAGCAAGCCTGTTTAAAACCTTTGTTCATGAATGTAAACCAAATGATTATTAAGATAATACAAACCAAATGAATGATTGAATGAAACCTGGAGTGAACCTCACCATCGACATACTGTAGACATAACTTAACTTCAATGTGAAGGATTATGAGTTGGACATGGACTTGTATTGAGTTCAAACCTCAGCCAAACCTAGTATGAATGAATGAATGAAATGAAAACCAAGATAGCAACGAAAACCAAGTTCACGTATAGTGTTGTCATCTATCTAGATTGTCGAGCAACGTTTTCGTCTTCAAAGATAACAGCGATTCTGACAAGAATCATTTCTCAACCACCGTGATGCAAAAAGTAGTCAATTCACAACCACCATGACTCAGAAAGTCGTCATGCAAATGAACTGCACACTGAAATAGGTACTCCATAGACAGTAACACGGCTGCGATTTAGATGATATGCAAATCAGTGACTGTGATTTATAGACAGTCTATGCATGAACAGAACTTTGTAACAATTCACTTATTAGACAGAAATCCAAAAAGTCAAGAAAGGATTGGTGTCTGTTGAAGTGAAGAAAGGAATGGTGTCGTTATTAAAAATTGAAACTGACAAAATGAATTCTCTGACAAATAACGAAACATTCGAATAGATGATTCGTCAATATGCAAGTCAACTAAAGACCAAGCAAGTTTGAATGTACGTGGTCCAAAAGTAACAATGCAGATGAATTGCAAGCTGGAACGGTTACTCCACAAATAACCAAGTAAGTTTGAATGTACAGAGCCCAAAAGTAGCAATGCAAATGAATTGCAAGCTGAAACGGTTACTCCATAGATAATAACAAACTTGAATGGTAATACGCAAAAGAACAATGCAGATGGAACTTGACGCTAAACAGATACTCCATAGATAACTACTATCCAGGATGTCGAATCTCAAGCAAGTTTGAATAGCAAAGAATAATACAAATGGACTGAATGCTCAAAACAATCACTACATGAGCAATTACCCAAGATCTCATCAATTGGCTAATCAATTCCAACAGTAGTCCTCACATTAACCATGATATCAGCATCGTCATTCGTCAAGAAACCAATTGAAACCTGAAATGACATTCTACCTTCTTTGAGAACGCAGAAATTCTACCTTCTATGAGAACGCAGAAAACATCACAAAGATCACAGACTTGACAACAGAAATCACAAACCTGATGATCTGATATTCGAAAATGATGTCCACAAACCACATTCGAACTGGGTAAGATATGACAAAAGATTAATATCAATAATTAAACATTTCATCTCCGTCAAACTAGAACACTTGTTTAGTATGATCCACAATGAAAAGCATGAAAACGTTTGTGCTAAATCCTAAGACAAAAGATTAATATCAATAAAGTCATGAAAACCATCTCCGTCAAACTAATCACCCTACTTCTCTCTAGAACACTTGATACAGGGAAGTCTACCTTAATCCAAAGAAAAGAAAACAATATTAAGTTTAGTATGATTAATGATCAAATCTATATAATAAACTTGACAGAATAGGTAAACGGGGGATCAAAACCCTATAATCATTTTTGTTATACCATATCCTTAATGATGAATAGAATAAAAAAACATGAAAACTAACCCTGTGAAAATAAAAGAATTGTCAAAAATATCACACCTTGACCACGAAGAGTCACACAAACACGAGGCAACAGAAAATGCATTGGAATACCTTATGCACTAGGCAACAGGAGATGCATTGGAACACTTGTCGCAATTCACACTCAAGGTATACTACCTTCAGTTCCATAGAAGATGCATTGTGTACCTTATTAAACACAGGACAGTAGACTGCAGACTGAAGGTATGGGAGGACCTGACGCTGAACAATGAGTGTGACAATGTAGGTCTGTAGGTGGTCAAGTCCAAGCGAGTTCTGATTAATGGTTTATACTGGGTCCACTAATATTTAAGAACAGAAAAATCCTGCAAGCAAGAAATTACAAGATCCTCCATGAAGAAAGTAATCAATTCCATCAACACACGTTCATAACATGGACGATGTACAAAAACGAGAGAGTATGGGAGTAACAGAGCGTGTTAAACACAATTTCTGGATTGAATTTGTATCAAGGCACATTCGTGATATAAATGATATACAGACAAAGATCTCTAGGTTTAAACCTCCTGCTGTATCCCTACCCCAGGTTTCTTCACAATCACATTACAAGCAGTAACACCTCTGCAAAGAACTACTAGATATAGACGGATTTACCGCTACGTCACAGCGGTCAGAAGTGGGAACGACCGAAGTGTTGGTAGGCAGAAGACACTGAGGAGTAGTAAGCACAGTGACAAAATATGACTCTATGCAACGCAGTCATTCAAGAAACCAATTGAAACGAATTCCGCTTTAGAAATCCGAATCCGCAATGAAAAGCATGAACTGAATTGTCCAAATTTCACACCTCGAACACGAGTCACACAAACACAAAGATACCTTATACACTAGGCAACAGAATAACAGAAGATGCAATGGAATACTTGCCACAATTCACACTCAACACAAGTTGAACCCTTTTCAGAAATCAATTTCTGATTGATGCTGGGTCCACTAATGTTTAAGAACAGAAAAATCCTGCAAGCAAAAGATTACAAGATCCTGCATGAAGAAGGTAATCAATTTGATTTTCCATCAACACACGTTCGTGACATGGAGGATGTACAGACACGAGGCAGTAAAAGACGACTAGACTGGATTGAATTTGTATCAAGGCACATTCGCGATATAAATGATATACAGACAAAGATCTCTAGGTTTAAACCTCCTGCTGTATCCCTACCCCATGATTATCTATAGATAACGTTGAATGAATCTTATGAATGAATGTTACACCAAGAGGGAATCGAAACCCAAAAACCATTTTTACTGGAAATAACTTCAGGTGGCGCCACCTTTCGTAGAATGAATGTTATACCAAGAGGGAATCGAAACCCAATAACCATTTTTACTGGAAATAACTATGAATGAATGTTACGCCAAGAAGGAATCGAAACCCAAAAACCATTTTACTGGAAATAACTGAAGGTTGAATGAATCTTATGAATGAATGTTACACCAAGAGGGAATCGAAACCCAAAAACCATTTTTACTGGAAATAACTGAACGTTGAATGAATCTTATGAATGAATGTTACACCAAGAAGGAATCGAAACCCAAGAACCATTTTTACTTGAAATAACTTATGATGAATGAATATGTTAAGAAAGAATCGATGAATGTTACACCAAGAAGGAATCGAAACCCTAGAACCATTTTACTGGAAATAACACGAATGAATCTTGTGAACGAATCTATGAATGAATGTTTCTTAAAACCTAATAACCACTTGACTTAACTGACAATTCAAGAAAGAATTTATTCAATCAAACAAATGATAGGTTTTGTTCTCAACAAAACAAACAAAACCTATTTCTCAACAAACCTAACTTAACAAATAAAACCACTCACGCTTAGTCAAAACCACTCACACTAAACCATCCAGAAATACAAGACTAAGAAATAAACTAAACTAAATTGAAATTAGCAATTTCATTTACATACGCATATTGTAAGAAATAACTAAATATAATCCTACAAAGCAATTTCATTTACATGCATATATATTAATTACGAATCATTCTACTACTTTACAGGCTAGCAAACATTCAACCGGAACCAAGCACTACGACAAGAATTACCCTCACTCGGACAATCCTGTAACTATGAATTCAAACTTTCTAATTCTAATGTACAATCCTAAAGCAAATCCTACAACTATCAATTATAATGTACAATCCTATAACAAAATTAAAATTAATAAATCCAATTACCTTAATCCGATTCTGCACCTCTTCTCACGAACTGAAAATATAGCATATAAATATTCATCAAACGATAAACAAATCTATATTTCTTCTCACTTCAGAACTTCTATCACTCATCAAACGATCACAAAACCGAACGGACGAACAACCAAGCCAGCATCCAACCTTACACCATATCACTTGACCTTACGATCCACTTTGTCTTCAATACAAAGTACAACACGCGTACAAACATCAACACACACAAGTACATCTTCAAGTACGCACAAAACCAGCACTCCAACCCCACCACAACCTACACAATCAACAACTAAACAATCATCTAACCGAAACTTTACAAAGCAACTACCTTCACATAATACGACGCACCCTCCTACACAATCTACACAACCTACGCACCCTCCAACACAATCTACGCACCCTCCAACACAATCTACACAACGACCTACACAACCTCTTAAACATACACCACAGGAACCTATGCAGCCTTCTCACAAACAATCAACTCAACGCAACTGGGCACCACAACCAACTACAACAAAAAGTCGCACCTTACAACTATACACAACTTACACTTCAACCACACTCGCGTATACATCAAATAGCTACACTTCAACCACACTCGCGCTTACACCAAATAGTCACAACTCGCATCTAAGCTCAACTTTAAAAATAACGATCGGATTAATTTCTTTCGTAACAATAACCTTGACAATAACATTCATCGTACACTTTATAAAACAAAAGCCTAAACAAAAATATAGTCGAACTTATTTTTTAAATCCCAATTATAATTTTGACGATTTTGAAATTGAAACTAATGACCCAAGACCAATATTCACTCCAAGAGTACCATTACCCGCAAATTTCTTTTACGAACTACCAACCACTGAAATGTATGAAATGGAAATACTGCGTCCCGTCGACGAAAATAGCTTTCCTTCGCCACCTCTAGAAACTTTCTCTGAACCACCTCTCGAAACATTCTCTACACTTTAAATACACACTTTAAATACATCACAAAAACTCACTCTCACAAAACACGTTCACTCTCACAAAACACAAAACTTTCACTCTCACAAAACTCTCACAAAACACAATATCAAATATATTCTCAACAAATGCATCATTCGTACTTAAACAAATTTAAATGTAAATACTTATGTACATTATGTAAACCAAATGAATTTACCATTATGCATTGTTATAACCGAACACCATATGTGAAAAGCTTTACTTGTATATATAAATATTTGTATACATTATGTAAACCCGATGAATTTTAAATTTTATCATTATGCATTGTTATAACTAAACAAGAGCCGTCCTAGCCTTTTAGAATTAGACATCAATTACCGGTTTAGTCTCAGGACTATTACCAAAAAGAAAAGCCATATCATTATTTGAATCGTCAGATGCAGAAAATGTAACTATTGACATCCTGACGTCTTTATAAAACGAGTCCTGCTAAACACCATATGTGAAAAACTCTATTACTTGTATAATTGTCAAGAATAGTCTCGACAACTAGATTATTGATTGAGTATTCATGAATCCAGATACTCAAATTCTTGTTTACGTCGTTTCATGCTACTTACATATATGTAGATTCTTTGCAAGAACGTAAAGTAACATAATATATAAAATTATAATATACTCACATCACGTACAACATACGCAAACCCACAAACGAAAGCGAAAACGAAAAGAAGATCGCACCTGAAAATATGAAAATATTATTTACTTCTTCTATTATAAACAAAATAAAATATTTCAATCGCAATGAACTCTTTAGTTTACTTTAAAATATTCCAATTAGAACAAATGCATCGAACCATAAATTTACATTTTCTACAAATCTTTTCAATCATATCAAACAATGTCAAACTACCTTAATACCGAATCGAAATAAACATTTCCTACTAATCATCTAACGAAAAGTTTAAATTTCCAACTCTCATCATCTCAAAATTCCACATTTATGTATCGAAAAGTTACATGTCCACCTTAACCTTGAATATTACCAATCTCTGAATTAACATTTCCACATTTATATATCGAAAAGTTACATCTCCACTCTCAAATATTACCAATCTCGCCTCGACAGTACAGTACAGTAAAGAGCAGCTCTTACCTCGGACGTCCCAACGAAACGCCTTGGTCAAATGCGACGCCGCAGGATCCGCGTCGTCTCTTATATAGCTTGTGCATGAAAAAAACCTTCGAACCGTCTTCCAAGACCGTGAGAAAAGCAAAACCTTTACAACCTAACGTTGAAAAACTTCTCATTACATGACAACACAGAAGCAATAAACCAAACATTTTATATAAGCACTAACGTTAAAGCAACGGACACCTGTTACCATCTTCTCAAATCAAAGTCCCTCTCGCCACTACCGTTCTACCAAGCTGGAACCTGGTATGCAAAGATGCCTGTTACACGCAATACACCCTCATAAATCGTAAAAGAAACTGCAGATGAAAACACATTATTATAAATCACTGACTACGGCTGGCATGAGAAAAGGCGTAGAACGACTACCATGAGAAAAGGCGTAGAACGACTACCATGAGAAAGGAAGTAGACTTATTTCTAACAATGTAGCACAAGCAATAATAGATTCTTACGATATGAAATAAAACAAACCCAATGTGTATCCGGTTCATTAATAATCTATTCCAGAACAATCAAAACTCATAATTTCATCTCTACCCATTAAGAACATCTTCTTAAAACAAAAATATTTAAAATCCACTATGAATAAATAAAAATCAAACAGAAAATCAGTCTTCTGCAAATAAGTTGCAATCAAACACACGGCTCGCCAACAAGAAGGAGAAAAAAAGAAATGTTCTAAAATATCATAAGCATTAGAACTCAACGAAAGCCCTAACACAGAATCACCATATTTACAACAAGGAATACTACCAAATACTGCCTTATCTATCTCTAACTTTCTTACAAAAATATGATTAAGCATCTTCTTATAACAATAAGAAATCTCTGAATCCAATAAAGTTAGTAACATTTTACTATACCAACAACCTGTACTATAAAAATGAGAATCACTAACACATCTTAAACTCCAAGACTTTCCCGGAAAAACACCTAAAGTATCTAGACAATTTTTACCTATTCTAAAATTACAGAAGAAACATTCGAAAGCTCGACTTTTCAAACCATTACAATAAAACCCCGCTCGTGCAAGTATTATCATATAATTCTCTTCCATTAAAGGACAAAATGTTTTAAAAGAAAATAATCTTTCCTCAAAAGATCTAAATATCTTATTTGTCTCAACGTTCAATTCGCTAAATTTCAACTCTATAATCTTTGACTCTATCTTTAAATCAAACCATTTAATATCTTCAAACTGATGTTCATTACTTAAGCACAATATTGAAGACGATTTTACATGCTCTTTACTTGAACACAAGTCTAAATTTAAATCTATACTTTCATCTTTCTCCTTTTCAGAAAAATCATTCCTTGGATCAAAAATAATGTCATTATCGTCTAACAAACCAATGTCATTATCGTCTAACAAACCTGCAACATCACTCTTATCAACTTCAATAAAACTTAAATCACTTTCAGATTCCTTTAAATCTACTTGTGATTCCTTAACCGAATCAAATTTTAACTCATCTAAATCATTATTCAAAAATCCATCAAACTTGACATTATTATCTAAAATATTCTCTGTAAAAGTAACTAAATCACTATCAAAACTCTCGTTAAATTCATCATCGTAAATGTCAGTAATGTCTGCTATAAACAAATCATCACAATCTAAGTCCATACTAATAACCAGAAGAACCAAACCCTAAACTAGAACGAAAACTACTATCTATACTTAAAACTTCTTCTAATTCTACAATAAATATCCGTTCTATTATAAGCTGGGCAACTCTATCTCCTCTATAAATTCGATATTCAATATCACCAAAATTAAATAACAAAACTTTTATATTTCCTCTATAATCCTGATCTATAACACCTGCACCAACATCAATAAAATGCTTCCATGCAAGACCTGAACGAGGTGCTATACGACCATAACATTCTGAAGGAAATTCAATTTGAATATCAGTTAAAACTAAAACCTTATCTTTCGGATGAATTACATAATCATACGCACTAAACAAGTCTAATCCTGCAGAACATGACAATGTCCTCTTCGGAGTAAAAGCTCGATCTGTTAACTTTACAAACTTCATTTTCATGCTTATCTCAAGAAGATTTCATAGTACGAATAATGAAATAAGCCATCACATCCTACAATTTGCGCAAACAGGGTGATCTCAAAAACATTTCGAGAAACAACCAAAACCAGATTCTCACAAGTAAAAAACTATCTCACCACATGCACAGTCCTTACAGACGACAAAGCGTAACCTTTCTCAAGACCTTACTTCAACATGTCACGTACGCCACATGAACATAAGAAAATAACAAACCAAGTTATCTAAATACATGTGTTCGCATAAATCAAATAAAAAATAGTGGAGGCAACAGAAACGGTGAAAAGTCTAACTTATAAAGATACGTCACCACTGTCTGTTTCGTACAATAACAGAGGTTAAAATGCACAGTCGAGTTCGACCCCGGCCCGGTACCCGGGGGAATATTAGGAACCTGATCCCGGGTACCGGGCCGGGGTCGAACTCAAGCTCAATTTATTACTACTCGGAAAAGGTAGTGAAATTTAAAACTTAATGAAAAAGTTTTACACCTAATTATGCAGACCGATTGTACTACTTTAGAGATTATTATAAAGTAGTACTTTATAATAATTATAATCTCTAGTGACGTAGTCACTTACGTCAATACACCATTATATACGCTAGGTGGCGCAAATGTCTAATTGATCAATTAAGGTCAAGTAATTCACAAGATGTCGTCACAACTCGATCTGTTTTCTGGGGGGGGGGGTTAAAAAAGTAACTCGAGTTCAGTTTGAACTCGATCTGTTTCTAAGGGGGGGGGGGGTCAAAATAATAGCTCGAGTTCAGTTTGAACTCGATCTGTTTCTAAGGGGGGGGGGTCAAAATAATAGCTCGAGTTCAGTTTGAACTCGAGCTATCCCTATACTACTCTTAGAGCTTAAGATTATAACCAACTCGGAGCATCCTTTCTGTGTGTTGGGTCACATGGATAGTTACAACGTGCACAAGGGTGACATAAAAGCTAAGTGACAAATACAAGCAGAAAAGGCCACTGCATTAAAATAAACATTTTCTTGACAACAAAGCTTATAATTATGAGCTTTACCTACCTAGGGCGTCTTGGAACAGGCCTGAAGATAAATACATTTGAATAAAATATTTGGCTAAAATTTTTACATTTCTGCTCAAACATTTATCAGATTTATGGCAATGCATCAATTTCACATTCCGGACTGTTGGTGAGCTAGTGCATCTAGACTCATTCTTGTCATTATATTATAGAAATGTATTAGGCCTAATATCACTCACTGTGCCCTTTTCAACAGCGAATGAGTTATATGTAATATCTAGGAAATATCTCTAGCAATAACAAAATCTAATATAATCAGAATACAAGTCTTCTAAAATATGATACATATAGTTTGTCTGTTTGCAGTTCTGACTTAAGGACAATGGCGCCGTTATCCAGATACTGGGAAAATCAAAGTCCTTCAATTTTTACCAAATCTTGCAGAAATGCTCATTAATGTTGAGTCAATCATAATTGAAATTGAAAAATAGTTTACCAGGAATACTTTTGTAGATAAATAAGGCCAAATAACACAAACTTTATGGTTATTTGCAAATTCTGAAAAATGATTTAAATAGGAAAGAATTAGTTTTTTCCTGTGTCTTTTTTAAAACATGATATATAATTATATGATATACTTCTATATGATTGTGGGCATGTTGAGCATCATACAAAATATCAAGATTACCTGTCATGTAAATCTTTAGGTGAATTTATGAAGAAAACTCATAAAAATCCATTTCAAGTAAATTTAGATCTCAAAATGAACATTCAGCTTTTCTGGCCAAGTTCATCTGGTGACCCCCTATTTATTTGGCTGAAAATAATAGCCTATAGCTTTCTCTACGATATATATTGATTTTAAGATTTTCTGGGTATTCAAGATTTTTGTATGCATGCTTATTTTCTTATTTTTTCATTTTTTCTCAATTTTTTACAATTTTAATTTGAAGATTTCAAAGATTAAAATACATATTACCCAATGATTTTCTTCTTAATGCTCTCTAATTCACTTGCCTAGATGTATGTCTGTTTATAACTGACTTCAATCTGTTTGTCCTACCTTTTATTTGGAAATAATATAGAATTAAGATATTATTCATATGTGATTCAAAATAGTTTATTTTTTTCAAAATCACCACACAAAGAAACTGATTTCACTGAAAAGTTTCCTTGGTGACCCATCATTTTTTTGATCATTCTGGAACCTTTAGAGGTAGAACTTGCATCCTGGAAAATTTTGAGAAAATCTGGGTACTAGATCTATAATGGAGCGATTGTCCTTAAA
>CAKZFK010000216.1:0-19661 GCA_936440205.1 Lepidonotus clava | reverse complement strand
TCTGTTTAGACCATCTAACCGCATCAGTACGGCGTGAGAATGTTTGACGCTGTATTGGATAACCCTTTTTACGGATAACAACACGATAATGTGTATCGCCTTTTTTTGTTTTACGTTTTTCGATAGTTGCCATTATTGCGTACAGCTCTCTCAATATTGGTTGTGTAAGCTTCTAGACGATTAATATAATCAAGATTCGAATATGCTAAGATAATAATGAAAATAGCTCCAAAGCTTCCTAGTACTACAGCAACTTTAAATAAATTCAAGCCATTACCTACCACTAAAAGCTTACCTTCCTCAATACTCAAACCTAGCAGTGAAAACAAGCCCACAAAAAAAGCAATTAATAACGGTATTAGTCCTACAGACAAAAACTTACCAAATAACAGGCCAGATAGCTTTTGCCGCTTATTTAACAATGAAATCAAAACCTCAATTTCTTCAATCAATTGGGATGAAGAATGTTGATTTAAATCAATATGATTTGTTACTTGTCTTTTTAACTTTAAATTTCTAGATACATCTTCATCTATGTATTCTAGAAATCTATCCCACTCCAATTCACGTGGAAGTTTTAATAAAAGCTTGCTTATCTGAATAATGACATACAAGCCAGAGGTGACAAATAGTAGCAAGCTAAGCACTAAGCTTAAACCAATCGAATTTTTAGCTACTAGGTATAAGCACCAAAAATATGACACCACCCATGAAAGATACACAACTATAACTTTCTTCGGTAATGGTGGAAGAAAGACCTGATGATTACCTATACTTTTCTCATAGTCTTTAATTATTTCAAATATATTGTTCATTGGATATTTAAGCGATTGAGCTGCCATCTCAGTCAAGTATAACAATATTCAACAACAGACAACAAGTGATTAATAATCACCGTGCATCTAACCCTAACTTGTTGATATAATTATTATTACTAACTATTGAAATTAAAATGGGACAACTGCGGGACACTTTTGATGATAAAATGCTTAAATTCACTATTGATTTCGGATAAAAAATGGGCGGACGATTAAGCGGCACTTACTACAGGTGGAATAAAAAAACCTGTATAGAGCAAACTAATTGCATAGATATTCGATACATGAAAAAAAGAGGATTACTTGCACCTGGTCATCATGGCACTCTGTCATGGAAAAGAGGAGATAGTTCTTGCGGCAGCATAGGCTATCAAAGCTTTACTGATAAAGTTGTTCTTAAATATAAACATCGATTGGGGTCGAATAACTGGGAAGTCGTTAAACAAAACATATTCTTTAGAGAAACCCCCTGTAATTATGGTGGCTATAGGAAGTGGTTTATATGTCAAAATTGCACTCGTAGCGTAGCTGTATTGAGCGGATACGGCAAATTATTCTTATGCCTTCGATGTTACAGATTACCTTACCAAAGCCAGCAAGTTTCAAATGCTGACCGTTGTCAAAATAGAGCTGGGAAAATTAAAGAACGCCTTGGAGTTCTTGAAGCTCACTCACTTTCCAGGCCAGTTTATGACTTTGACTGTCCGAGATATATGCACTGGCACAAATTTAACCGGTTGAAAAATGAGGCAAATTTTTATATTAACAAATCTATTCAGTACTTGAGGCCGATATATGGCGAGTTGGTTGATATATGGCTTTAATGGTCATAGATTCACTGTAATACGGAAGCATCAATGCTGCCCATCTGAAATGCTAGTTTTGACCGGCTTTTTCAATTCGTAGAAAGGGAGCTGGTTTTCCAGCTAGAGCCAGGTCAATAATTACTTGAGCAGGTTTAAAAAATAAAGCAAAATCTCCCTGTTCACTCCTGACCTCTTTCATTCCCTCCGGGTTAGACTTAAACATATATATTGGTTCAAGATTTGCAAGACTATCATCATTAAATCCATACCAAAGAGTATTCCCAGTAAATGCCTCATCAAAATCAGTATCGATAATCAATTTTAAAATAATATCAAACCCATCTGAGGAAAGAGTTTCATTTTCTAAACGAGTAACTTTTTTTCTAAATTCTTCCGGCATATAAAAAGTAATCAAATTACCATCTTTTATACTCGAAGATATATTTAGATGACTATCACTAAAAAATTTTCCGTCACTCACTAAATCCAAAGCTACAGGAAAATCAAATTCAGCATAAGAAGAAAAACCTCGTTTGTGACATTCAACAAAAAGGGCCCCATTGAAATGATAGGGTATTTTTTGTTTAACCTCAGCAAGAGAGGCGCTCTCCTCATCTGGATTGTCATAATCTTTACAAGAAGCCACCTCAATAAATGATTTGACATTCATGAGCTTTGACTCACCGCTCAATAATTCAGATAATTTAAGAGTTATATTTAGTTGTGGCTTACAGGCAGTTAAACTTATTAAAAATACAATTATTAGGATTTTTCTCATGCGCTTTTGATTATCAATTTTTTAAAAATATCTATAGAACAATAGTCAATGGATGCATTAGGTTTATTGAGCTTGTACAAGAATATTCTATAGCATTAAGAATGTCATATTATATTTATAGAAATAGATGATTACTGTCCCTTATTTGTCCCATTTGATAAAATAAAAAATCACAAAGAAATGAGAAATAGCGGTAAGTGAATGATTTAATTATAATTTAAATGGTGGCCAGGGACGGAATCGAACCGCCGACACGAGGATTTTCAGTCCTCTGCTCTACCGACTGAGCTACCTGGCCATGAGATAGAGTTGGTAAGAAGTGAGATTAGAAACCAAAGCCTTTGCAAGGTCAAGTGTTCAATCAAACTCGTCTTTAAGTATTTTCGCAATTGTGCTTATGTGGTCGAGCCCATTAGGGTAATTAAGTTTATAAATTGGTATTTGACTAGCTAAATCTGCCATGAATTTTAAGTGTTGGTTTACCAAGGCTTTAGCAAATAACTGTGCTGCAACACCGTGGTTTAATAGCACTTCTATTGCATTGATAGATTCCAGTTTTGTTAGCTTAATCTCAATGTCATCGTGCTGTCGATTCAAAATAATGACGGCACCGAGATCTCGATTATCTTTCGAACTATTTTGTAGATCGTCTTTAAGCTTTAGCTGCGGAAAATCACTGTTTAAAACAAAATTGGAACGTGACTTGGATATAACTGAAATATCGTCGCTGAGCCGTTTTAATCCAGACTCACTCTGCAAACATCTTGCCATGGTGGACTTTCCAAAACCTGATTCACCCACAAATAAGACTGCTTTTCCGCCAATTTCGACTGAGCTAGCGTGCAAAGCAAAAAAATGATTTAAGGCCAACGTTAGCATTAACGGCGGCCCAAGCAAGGTATATTCAAGTTGCTGATGAGTAATAGAATGGTTTGGCTCACTGGCAGGAGTTTGAACGATTTTTGAACCATCTGTGCTGATTAAAAATTCACTTATCTCTGGCACATTGATCAAATATCCCTGCTCGAATTTTGAGCAAATGATCTGGCGATTCTTTTCTGCTAGCCAACTTATTCCTTCAAAAATTATTTTTCCCTCGCTCAGGGTTGGAACAATTTCATCAATCAACTTGTCGCAATTAATTTCATCACCGAAAGCCGCCAATGATCGCAGCTCTGAATTAGTAATAATCCTATGGCCGCAGACCCAATAGCAAAAAGTCTGTTGATCATTTACATCCTGTAGTATTTTAATCGTACTCACTGATCTAACAACTTTCGTAAAAACTTACTAACTATGTATCCAATCCTACCTGCAAACCCCTCCACCGCAAGCCAATCTAGCTTTTGATCCTCTAACCAACTACGCTTATTTTTTAATAATCGAGAACTTTGTTCTTGTTTAGACTGCATAAAACAAGACATTATTGGGCTCAATTTTTCTTTGTCTTTTTCGTTGCCAAATGTTGTTACCGCCTTTGCTATATAGTCTAAACAAATTGCGCTAATTTCTTTTTGCTTTGCCTCAGCGAATAAATTCTCTAAACCATCTCGCCCTAATTTGCGTATAAGCAAAACAGCGTCATATAGGCCGATCAATTTTTCGCGCTCAACAGGCAATGAACCAGCTTCATGTATGCATGCTATGAGCAAAGCATTATGATAAGTAACTCCGCGAGCTTGCTCACCATATTCTTGAATTGGCAAAGCATCTATCATAACCTCATCAAGATTTAATGTGTCGGCTAATAGCAAACGATTATTTATCTTCCAGTGTAAGTCGATTAGAGCATCAGGCTTCCCACTTTGCTTAAGCATCGCCGTGGTTTGATATGGGCCAAACTTTGTTGGCTTGATATCATCAATCACAAAACCCGCTTGAGCGAGAACATCTATAACTGCAGAATAATCTTTATCGTTTATTAGTAAATCAATGTCCGCGTGCTGCCTGAGAATCGGATTCGGATATAGTAAGTAAGCATTTGCAGCACCTTTGAACAACACAGCTTTGATCAGCTTCTGATTGAGTCTTTCAAATAAGCTGCGAACAACATTTGCACGTTGCTCCAACAAACTCATTCCAGCTGCTTGAGCAATTACAACAGCTTGATGAACTGATTTTGGCCAATACGATTCTATCTGCTGAAGGTGATCACTGAGCAATAATAAAATGCCTTGGTTTTGTGCAAAATTAATAAATTCCAGCTCTGATAACCCCTGTGGCCAATCACATTTTTCACCACGCAATAATGCGCATGCAACTTTTTTATATTCGGAATTTGACAACGATTAACTCAGCTTGATTTGCTTAACTATTCTCATTCTAGATGCGGTGTTAATATAGCAGTATCGAACATTATAGACATTTCTAATTATCAAACCAATGACCACCCGCAGCTTTATTACCATTGCCTATGGCGATTCAAAATATATCAAGATGGGCAAAGCTTTAGCCCGTTCGATTCGCTTGAATAATCCTAACACCTTGCTTGCCGTGGTTAGTGATAGTAACGATGAAGAACTCAAACGTCTATTTGATCATGTCATCGACATTAATCTTCAGTGGCCACCTGGGGTGGTGTAAAAGCTTTATCTAGATCGCTACACCTCTTTTGGCGAATCCATTTTCATTGATTCTGATTGTTTTGCATATAAAAGACTTGATGGGATTTGGGATTACTTTTCACCTTCGCAGGATTTCGGCATCAAAGGCTACAGTTACCTAACAGCTGAAGATGGGCACTACAGCATTGAAAATTTACCTAGCTGTCTTGAGCAGTTGAATTTAAAGCGAATGGCCTCCTTCAATAGCGGCGTCATTTATTTCAATAAACCCAAAACATCTTTAGATGTATTTGCTACTGCCCGTGACATTTATCAACGCCGTGAGCCTTTAACTTTAATGGAATTTAAACACGCACCCGTTAATGACGAACCTATTTTCGCGTTGGCAATGGAAATCAATGGTGTAGAAATTCTTCCCTGGGATAATGCTTGCGTGATGGGAACGTATTCAGGCGATGTTAAAAGGAAAAATAGACTTAATGTATTAAACAAACAGGGTCAATATTTAAAGAACAATGTTCAAATTGACCCCATGATCATCCACTTTCATTTTGAATGCCAAGACTATTTTATTTTCTTTCTTGAAACACGGCGTTTGCAATATAAAGATTCCAGCTTCGTTGAACCCATCGCTAATTCACTTGCGTTAGTCGACTTTGGTCGCAATCGTTGTCTGTATTATTTAAATCGAGTAAAAGCCCGCAGCAAAGAGTATGGTTTACTAGGCATAATTCCAGAACGAATCAGCCGCAAGCTTGGCCTTGCTAATAAACCTTAATCGGGTTCCGGCACATATCCTTCAGGCGTTTCAGCGCCTTCGCCAAAAAAATAGGCTTCCATCTGCTCGCTAATATATTCGCGGGTTTTGGGATCAAGCGGACTAAGCTGATTCTCGTTAATCAGCATAGTTTGATGTTTAAGCCACTCTTGCCAAGCTATTTTTGAAACGTTATCAAATACCCGTTGGCCAAGCTCACCCGGCCAGGGGTTTCGTTCAAGCCCCTCAGCTTCCTGATTTAGTTTGACACACATTACGGTTCTACTCATTTGGCAATTCCAATTGGTTAATCAACGATTTTACCGGTTTTGGCAAGCCAAGTTGGTTTGTTTGATCTATTTCGAACCAAGATAAATTATCTTCTTTGGCAGCTGTAACACTTGTTAGCTCTATTATCTGAGGATGAATTTTTAAATGATAATGACTAAAACTATGCTTAAGTACATCGAGTGATGATTTCAAACTACCACTCAAACTCAGATTTGTTTCACAGTGCCCTTGAATATCCTCATCTTTTTCGCATTCTGGCAGACTCCATAATCCTCCCCAAATCCCCGATGGCGGTCTTTTCTCTAACAAAATTTGATTTTTTTTATTTAAAATCAAAAGCATAGAAACTTCTCGTGTCGGCAATGCCTTTCTAGCCTTGGGCGTAGGCAACTGATTTTGAATTCCTGATTGCAGCGCCTGACAATCGTTTTTCATTGGGCAGTCAGTGCATAAAGGATTTTTTCGAACACAAACTGTTGCGCCCAAATCCATGATCGCTTGAGTGTATTCTGCGACATTTTTTTGCGGTGTATTCTTATCAGCAAGTTGCCAAAGCTGATTCTCAATCTCACGCTGACCAGGATACCCTTCAATACCATAAAAGCGGCACAATACCCGTTTAACGTTTCCATCGAGTATTGGAAATCGCTGATTTGTTGAAAAAGCGAGAATCGCGCCAGCTGTTGAACGACCTATTCCAGGTAGTGCTAACACTTCGTCAAAATCTCGTGGGAATTTACTTTCATGCTGTTCATGTATGATTTTAGCGGCTTTATGTAAATTACGTCCGCGTGCGTAATATCCCAGACCACTCCATAAACTCAAAACATCGTCCACATGAGCGGTTGCAAGCGACTCAATATTTGTAAACCTATCAATAAATCGCTCGAAATAGGGAATAACTGTTGTCACTTGAGTTTGCTGCAGCATGATTTCAGAAACCCAAATTAAGTAAGTATCTTTAGAATTTTGCCAGGGCAAACCCTTGCGACCGTACTTAGCAGACCAATCCAATAACCGTTGAGCAAATCGAGTTGTTTTCGACTGCGTCTTACTTATCATTATAATTAAAGCACAATAATTGAATAGCGAGATTAAATCTCGCCGGCAAAATGACAAGCTACCAGTTGATTGGATGAAATAGACTTTAACAAAGGAGTATCTGTTTTGCAGATAGCTTGTGCATAAGGACAACGTGTATGAAAATGACAACCCTTGGGAGGATTCAACGGTGATGGTACATCGCCTTGCAAGACAATACGTTCCTTTTTGTACTCGGGATCAGCAATCGGTATAGCTGAAATTAATGCCATTGTATAAGGATGTAGCGGCTGCTTGTATAACTGCTCAGAGCTCGACATCTCGACAATCCGGCCCAAATACATCACCGCTATGCGATCCGATACATGCTTTACCGCCGCTAGATCGTGAGCGATAAAAATATAGGTTAATCCCATTTCACGCTGCAAGCCAATCAGCAAGTTCATAACCTGTGATTGCACAGAAACATCCAGCGCTGATACTGCTTCATCGCATATAACCAACTTGGGGTTCAGTGCAATAGCTCTTGCAATGCCAACTCTCTGGCGCTGCCCACCGGACAATTCATGTGGGAAACGATCAATATAAGAAACCGGCAAGCCCACTTTTTCGAGCAATTCGGTTACTTTTTGACGCCGTGATTGGTCGCTACCAATCTTATGTATAACAAATGGCTCAGTCAATAACTCAGCAATACTATGCCTGGAATTCAATGACTCGGACGGGTCCTGAAAAATAATCTGCATATCCTGGCGAATGAGTCGCAGAGCTTGGTTATCAAGACGGGTCAATTCCTGACCTTCAAACCTGACTTGACCCGATGTTGGTTTATATAACTGCAAAATAGCGCGAGCTAAGGTGGATTTCCCACAACCTGACTCGCCGACCACACCAAGCGTTTCTCCTTGCTCGAGGGTAAAGCTCACCCCATCAACAGCATACACACTGCCAACACGGCGCTGAAATACACCGCCATGCACAGGAAAGTGCATGGTTAATTGATTGACTTCAAGTAACGCCACCGGAATTAAACCTGCGTTGGAAGCTCGCGCCAACGATGGCAACGCACCCATTGACGGGCCGACACATCTTCGACTAGCGGTTTATCTTGGCGACAAACATCTTGGGCATATTGGCAACGCATATTAAATCGACATGCCGCAGGCATATCTTTAAGAGCTGGTACATTTCCGTCAATGGTTGCAAGCAATGACTTTATCGGCATATCAAGTTTTGGCAGCGATGCAATTAAACCCTGGCTATAAGGGTGGCGTGGTGATTGAAAAAAGCTTTTAACATCCGCACTTTCAACGCCTCTTCCGCCATACATCACTAGAACTCTGTCACTAATTTCTGCAACC
Organism: Lepidonotus clava; assembly: GCA_936440205.1. NCBI lineage: Eukaryota > Metazoa > Annelida > Polychaeta > Phyllodocida > Polynoidae > Lepidonotus > Lepidonotus clava. The sequence continues at coordinate 11,245 of CAKZFK010000216.1, read as the reverse complement.
ACACCCAAATCATGAGTAATAAATAAAATACTCATACCGTACTGTTTCTGCAATTTTGCTAAAAGCTCCAGAATCTGTGCCTGAATAGTCACATCAAGAGCAGTGGTTGGTTCATCAGCAATCAAGATATCTGGCTCACACGCTAAAGCCATCGCAATCATAACCCGCTGGCGCATACCGCCAGAAAGCTGATGTGGATAACTTTTAAGCACACGCTCAGGCGCTGCAATTCCTACTTGCACCAGCAATTCAGTGGACTTATCAATTATTTGCGAATCTGACATTTGCGGAAAATGCAGTTCATAAACTTCCGCAAGCTGTTTACCCACCCGCTGCACAGGATTAAGCGCAGTCATTGGTTCCTGAAATATCATTGCAATTCGATTGCCACGTATATCTCGCATTTCTTCAACCGGCAATTCGGTCAGATTAACGTCGCCAAATATGATATCTCCATGGTCTATCTGTCCGGATGGTAACGGCAACAACCGCATGATAGAAAGTGCAGTAACGCTTTTCCCACAACCAGATTCTCCAACAATACTTAACGTTTCACCTGGGTAAAGATTAAAGCTGACCTCATCAAGCACAGTTAACCTTGTACCGCCAGTATCAAAAGATGTGGTTAAATCTTTAACCTCAAGTAGCGGCTGGATGGATGATTCAGACATCAAGATTAAGGCTTGAAGGTCTCATCAATAATAATGACTGGCTCACCTATTGGCTTCTTTTTCTTTTTAGCCTTAAGTGTCTCTTCTTTGATTTCTTCATCTATCCATGACAGTCCACCAGATGTTAGATCAAAGGGAGAGAATAAACTACCAGACACTTTTGTCCCATACCATTGTGGTAACTTCATCCAGTTCCAATACGCCTGACGAACATACGGCGCTGAATAAGTTGGAATAAATGCTCCACTCTCGAATATTTTCTGCTGTAATTGATGTGCCAATTTGACACGTTCATCTTCCTGAGTTGAATCGCGATATTGAATAATCATTTCATCTAATTCAGGATCATCGGTATTGGTAATATTATTAGTTTGCGGCTTATGGGCATTTTCCGAATGATAGTGTTGCCAAAACGCTGGACGTAATCCCGTACTCCAACCCATCCAGGCTGCCTGATGTTTTTTCTCGATAACATTTTTATATGATGATGTCCCATCGAGTAACTGCAAATCTAATTCGAGCCCAGCTTTTTTAGCTTCTTCTTTAAGTACAACAATGCGGTCTGTATCGGTTTGCTGTCCGTACGTTACCTTGACCGATAAACGCTTACCATCTTTTTCGCGTATTCCGTCTTTTCCGCGTTCGCCCCAACCAGCCTTTTCAAAATACTCGTTCGCCTTTTTCAGATCAAATAACCTCGCCTTAATATCGGTGTTGGTGTATTTCCCATACCCAGTATAATGGTTGTGTAAACGCAAATAATCACCACGCAATACCGTATCAATTGTCTTCTGGATGTTCATGGCATGGGCAAAACCGTAACGAACATTTTCATCCTGAAAAAACTCATCATCCATATTCAACCATATCCCCCTCGAAGGCTGTGGCGTGTCATTGTAGAACCAAATTTTGTTAATGTACCCTTTTTCAAACTCAGGTTTATCTGATTTAGAGTGCCAGTATTCAGGCAACACCATCGAAAAGGTATCCAGCTTGCCTTTTAAAAAAGTGTTATAAGCGACATTAATATCGCGGATGACTTTAACTCGAACTTTCTCATAGTTAAAACGATGTTTAAAATATTTGAGATCGTTAGCCCACCAATCCTTTTTACGTTCAAAAGTAATTTGTTTGCCTTTTTTAACATCACTTATCTGGTACGGACCTGTATTGGGTTCGATTTTCCAGTTGTAATTCGTAACCCAGTCTTTATCCAGTTCATGAAAATGCTCAGGAATTGGACGCAAATCATAGTAAAGCAATAAATCCCCTTCAGGCTTTGCCTTGGTTCCTTTTACAGCAATAGTATGATCGTCATATTTGATTACATCCGCGATTTCCTCTGTATAATAATTGTTATACCAGGGTGCGACAATATGTTCGGAACGCATGAATTTAAGCGTAAATAGAAAGTCATCGGCCGTAACTGATTCTCCATCAGACCATCTGGCGGCCGGGTTGATCCTATAGTAAACAGTAGTTTTATCTTCGCTGAATGCCCAGTGAGTTGCCAGTTGTGGGATTGGGTTTAAGGTATTGGGATGCAGTCCAACCAAGGACATTTGATTGGCATCAAGATATGAGCGAAAACTGCCGTTGGAATCTGGCCCGATGACTCTCAACGTTAAAGGAAAAGCTTGCACCCAAGATCTAAATGTTCCACCCTTTTTAGCATCGGTACTGGCAAAAATTTCATCTGTTTCATTAGTTTGCCAATCTAAACCATCGGGCAAAACCTCATCGGCACTGAGCGCTGAAAAAAAACTGCTAACTATTACCATCATCACTGCCAGCAGCCATTGTGAATGTTTTATCATGTGCAACTCCTTATTCATAATAGGTGTGACGCTTGGGATCAAACGCCTCACGGATGGCCTCACCAATAAACGTGACCATCACTAAAATTAATATCATCGACACCACAACTGACATCACAATCCACAGTGAATCAAGATTATCGGTTCCTTGTCGCAACAACTCACCCCAGCTTGGTGTGGGCGGCGGCAAGCCAAAACCCAAATAATCCAAAGCTGTTAGCGAGGTTATACCCGAAACAACTGAAAAAGGTATGAATGTCACGATGACTGAGATTGTATTGGGCAGTATGTGTTTGAAGATAATACGGCTATTTGACGCCCCAAGCGCCCGTGCCGCCATTACATAATCCCGGGCTTTTTCTTTATAGGTCGCCGTACGCATATACCAGGTCATGCCCATCCAACCGAATACCACCATAATCACAATTAACATCCAGAAATTCGGCACCACAATCGATGCAATAATCATAATGACATATAAAAACGGCACGTTAGACCAAATCTCAATTAATCGTTGGAAAAACAGGTCAAATGCGCCTCCCCAAAAACCCATCAAACAACCAAGCGACACGCCGATCAAATAATTACATAATAATAAAACCAGCGAAAATGTCATAGCAGTCCTGAATCCGTATACCAGCCTCGCCACAATGTCGCGACCTGCTGTATCTGAGCCCAGATAATGACTGTCTGTCCACGATGGCGGATAAGGCGGGTACTCGTCTTCCTTAAAATCCACTTCGTAAGGTCCATATGGAACAGGCGGCATGAGTACCCAATTACGACTCCCTTGCTGCTTGAATGTTTGTTTAAGTTCCCGATAATTGGTTTCGTACTGATAATCCAGGCCAAATTCCTCTCCCGGAATGATCGCACCGTAAATGGGGAAATGGTAGGCACCCTCATATTTAACAAGCAGTGCTCGATTGTTGACCAGAAGTTCGGCAAAACAGCTTAGTAATAACAGGATAATGAGTATAATTGCTGACCAATATCCTCGGCGGATTGATTTAAAACGTTCAAATTGTTTGGATTCAAAAAATTGCATTGACTACTGATCTAGTTAAACTTCACGCGAGGGTCAACCAGCGCCACACATATATCTGACAAAATATTACCGATCAAAAACAGCAACGAGGAGATAACTAGAACACCCAAAACAACGGGGTAATCGCGCTCAACCAGCGATTCGTAACCCAACAAGCCTATTCCATCAATATTGAATATCTTTTCAATCAGGAAAGAACCAGTTAGCACTAGCGAAATATTACTACCAAAGCCCGTTGCCACCGGAATCATGCTGTTGCGTAGCGCATGCCCGAATACTGCCCTCTTAAAGGCCATACCCTTAGCCATAGCCGTGCGCACATAGTCACTGGATAAATTGTCCATCAAAGAGTTTTTAACCATAAAAGTAAGCACTGCGAAGCTGCCGGCGACATACGCGGTGAGTGGCAGTACTGCATGGTAAATAACATCCCAGGCTTTTTCCCAGAACCCTTCTAAATCTTCGAATTCATCACTGACAAAACCACCCAAAGGAAACCATTCCCATTGATAAGCAAACAAACTAATTAAAGCTATGCCAATAACATAACCCGGTATGGCATAGCCAATAAATACCAGTATCGAACTAATGTTATCAAGTGGCGTGTTATGCTTGATCGCTTTGACAATCCCCAGCGGTATGCAGACTCCATAGGTAATGATGAGAGTAGCAATTCCGTAAAAAATAGAGATTGGCAATCGCTCTTTGATGGTGTTCCAGACCGGTTCTGAATAGCGACTCGACACACCCAAATCCAGCACCAATACTTTCTTGAGCCATAATAGATAACTAACCAAAACCGGTTTATCTAGTCCATAGTACTCTTTCAAATCATCAATCTGCGATTCTGACAACACCTGCCCGCCCAGCTCTGAACGACTGGTATTTTGACCCTCAGAGGCCACCTGAGCTTGCTGAATTGCTCGCTCTATTGGTCCCCCGGGAACAAAGCGAGTCACACAAAAAACCAGCAAAGTTATACCGATGAAGGTTGGGATGACTAATAAAATTCTGCGGATGAAATATTGCGTCATGAAACGGTATTGTTTATCTAAATAAGGGTGATTATATACAATACTATGGCGCTAGCCAGAGAGTTTGACTATGATTAACGCATGGGCAAAGAACTGGCACTTAAATTCTGGCGCGGCTTTTGTGCAACTGCGATAAATATTTTCTATCGCAATTATGAGGTTGCTGGTTTTGAAAATATTCCGCAGGATCGAGGGGTAATTTTTTGTGCCAATCACGTTAATGCGTTAGTTGATCCTCTCTTGGTTCAGGCGGCGAGTGACAAGGTTATGCGCCCATTAGCGCGTAGTGGGCTATTTAAAAAACTTTGGCTGAAACCAGTATTAAATATAATCGGCGCTGTTCCTATCTATCGTTCGCAAGATCAAGGCAGCGATCCATCGCAGAACCAAGATTCATTCTTAAGAGTCTATGAACTATTAGAGCAAGGCGAATGGATTATGATCTTTCCCGAAGGTCAAAGTCATAGCCAGTCGAAAATTCAAAAATTAAAAACTGGCGCAGCGCGGATGGCACTAGGCACCATAGAGCGTGGCAAGTCTGAACCAGTACTCATTCCGGTGGGATTAACATTTACGAACAAAGGTAAATTCCGCGGTGATGTTTTGGTTTATTTTGGGCAACCTGTCGACTTATCGGTGCAGAAAAATACCAAAGCGGATGTTCACGCCAGAGTGGTTACGAGACGGCTGACTGAGGCCTTGCGCGATGTCACTATTAATACTGAAAATTGGGAAGATTTAGAGCTCGTTTCAAAAATTGAACGCTTTTTTTCCTTGCGTCACGGCAAATACAGAAAGCGAAATTTGTTCCAGCGTTTCAAAACATTAAAACGTATTATTTCAAGGCATCAATTACTCCGTCAACAACAACCCGAATTAGTTGAACAAGTCACTACTGATTTAAGACGATTTGAAAAAGTCTGCCGAAGTTTAGGCATTAAGGACTATCACTTAACGGTGGCTTACCGCCCTTTTCTAGTGATTTTTTATAGTTTGAAAATATTAACCATTTTGTTAATTGGGCTGCCGCTATTCTTTTGGGCAGTGTTAAACAGTTTTATTCCTTTTTATTTGACCCGTTATTTAGCTAGATATTTTGCAAAAAGTTCGGATCAATACGACACCACGAAAATTCTACTGGGGCTTTTCTTATTTGCAATCTTCTGGGGATTGCAAATATATTTCGTTTATCAGTATTTTGGCCTGAACATAATGGCATTGTATTTTCTCAGTTTAATTATTGGCTCAACGGTTGTATTAAAAATGCATAAAGACATTTTTAGTATTAAGGAGAATATCTATGTGTTTTTTCTATTCGTTCGAAATCGCGGTCTAAAGGAACACCTTATTGCCAAACGTAACAATCTTGAGCGAGAATTAGCCAAGCTCGTTAAAGCGGCCAATCGCTTAATAGATAAACAAGAACATACTGATTAATGAGAAACCTAACTCATTGTTTATCGGTTAGACCGGAACAGAAGATGATGAAAATGTTTCAAACCCCCTGGATTCCCGCCTACGCGGGAATGACGATTTTTTAAGGTTGCTGTGGCTAAATATCTAATAGTATCTCTTATACTTCTTTCACTTTTACTCAGTAAAAACATGTCCGCAGAAAATCACTCAACAAAAAACGTGGATTCCTGCGTGATCTTATTACATGGTTTAGGCAGAACCGCTGACTCGATGAATAAGATAGCAGAATCTTTAAGCCAAGCTGGATACAAAGTCTGGAATGAATCCTATCCATCGCGGGAGAAACCGATTGCTGAATTAGCGAAATCAGCAATCGAACCTGCAATTGAATTTTGCAAATCCGAAAATATAAAAGAAATTAATTTCGTCACCCACTCACTCGGTGGAATTCTAATTAGATATTATTTGCAAGACCACAGTATTGATCAGCTCAAACATATTGTGATGTTAAGCCCCCCTAATAAAGGCACTGAGATCGTTGATAGGCTAAAAGAGTTGAAGATATTTCAATTCGCAACCGGGCCCGTTGGACAACAACTTGGTACTGACGAAAATAGTATTCCAAATCAACTTCAACCAATCCAGGGTGATATAGGCATAATTGTTGGCAATTCAAGTTCAGATCCCTGGTTTTCATGGTTAATTCCTGGTGAAGACGACGGCAAAGTCTCTGTAGCGAGTTCAAAGTTAAGCGAAATGAAAGACTTTCTCATAGTTGAACATGGCCACACTTTCATTATGAGCAAAGAAGATGTCATTGATCAGATTAAGAGTTTTTTATCTACAGGAGAATTTGAACACGATGTAGAAAGCTGACGCTGATTACGCTGGTTATTGACAGTATTACGACACATACGCCACGCAATCCCACTTTTTGAAGTATTTTTGTTATTTGATTTCTGAATTAAAATAGTTTTAAATAAATTCCTTATACAAGAATAGATTGACGAGAGGCATAACATGACGATTCAAAATATTAATACTCAGGCAGCAGAAGTGGAAGCGGCCGAAGAAAATATTGAAGAGCCAGTCACAGATAGAACGTTAGAGGGAAATACGGAAACTGATGACTATGCAGATGATACGACTGTACTGTTTACGCTAAATCCAAATGTCAGAGACATAAAAAATCTTTTTAAGGAAGGAATTTATCCATACGAGAAAAAATTGGGTAAAAAACCTTATGAAAAAAAGAAACGACAATTGCAAACCGAGCTGCTGAAAGCGCAAAGCTGGATAAAAGAAACGGGTCAAAAGGCTATTTTGCTTTTTGAAGGACGTGACGCCGCCGGTAAAGGCGGAACTATTAAACGATTCACTGAGCATCTAAATCCACGTAGTGGCCGCGTTATTGCATTAGAAAAACCAACAGATGGAGAACGTGGGCAATGGTATTTTCAGCGTTATATCAAACATTTCCCAACTAATGGTGAAATGGTTCTTTATGATCGTTCCTGGTATAACCGAGCAGGTGTTGAGCGTGTTATGGGTTTTTGCACCCCAAATGAATATCTTGAATTTATGCGTGAAACACCAAACCTTGAAAGAATGATGGTGAATTCAGGCATCAAACTCTATAAGTATTGGTTTTCAGTTACACAAGATGAACAGCGTAGTCGTTTTGAATCACGCGAGACTGACCCACTAAAACAATGGAAACTCAGTCCAATTGATCGTGAGTCCATGGACAAGTGGGAAGCTTACACGCGAGCGAAAAAGGCAATGTTCTTTTACACAGATACCGCGGATTCGCCTTGGATTGTAATCAAGTCTAACGACAAAAAGCGCGCTCGTTTGAACTGCATGTTACATTTCTTAAACTCATTGGATTATCCAGATAAAGACACCGATGTTGTCCACGCACCAGACAATCAAATCGTTGGTCGTTCATCACATGTTATTGAAGATGAGGATGAATTTTTAGTTTAAATTGTCGAAAGGCAGTTATCTTTTACTTACATCGCCAACAGCGTTTTAGATTCGATGTTCTGGCGATACATATTCAAAACTCGGGCCAATGGATGTCTCCCCATCTCTACTCGGAATTTTCATCAGGCTGGTTGCCTGATATTTAAGTGCATACATTTTAGCCGTAGCCGCCATTAAACTTGACTGCTGACCATTAAATGCATCGTCAATTAAATCGAGCATATCCATATAGGTGCAATTAAACCGATGCATCAATGATGCAATCTCCGGCTGATCCGAATAATCACTAACTTTAGGATTAGGCCGCATGTTGTATACAGCATCCCAATCGACAAGTAGCTCGGGACCTGTTGGACCACTTTCAGGTGTGTCAGTTTGAGTATATTGACGACCCAGATATACCTCATTAAACCTGAAGTAATGTGCAACTTCTTCTTGCTGTTGAAATAACCGTTGATCACCATCAAAAATAGAATCTGATATTCCCTCGCCTTGCTCAGAAATTTCTTCGATCGCTAATCTTGCTGATTCGATATCTTTAACTTCAACAACTTTACCACTACCGTAATACCAGGTATCGGGAAGCACCTGATTTTCGGAGCAACCACAAAAAAGATCGATATTTGGATCTTTATTCAAACATTCAAATCCCTCACTAACCGCCGCATAGAATTGCCCGATTGAACGATAATAATCATCTTCAGGTTTAGCATCTACTCGCTCTGGCTTTTCAATTTTCAAAAATACTTCTACAGATTCAGGACAAAATTTCATCAAAGGAACCAAAAATGATTTTGCGCTATGAGGCAGATAATCTGGATAGACTGGAATAAATTCTGGATGGTTGATACTAGGCTTACCACCTATCGCATTCAGCAAGTTTGACACCAGCGTCATGTGTAACATCTCCTCAATCACCACACTTCTGATGATCTCACTGGCTTTTTGATTGCAACCTTCTTTAATCGAATAAAGCCCACATAAATAAGGTGGAATTGTGCAATGTTCCAACTCAAGTGCCGTTTGCAAATGGCTACGCAAGCTTTCAATTGTATTGATAGTCACGCTAAGAAACCTTTATTTAAAATAGTCATTGATTAAATGCCGGGCTGTTCGAATCGATAATGCCGCACAAGTAAGTGTTGGATTAGTCGTTCCGATGGTGGGCATACTGCCGCAACCTGCGAGATATAAGTTATGGTATTGCCAGCTGCGTTGGTAAGAATCCACTACTGAATCCTTCTCACTAGAACCCATTCTATGCGTGCCAACCACATGACCGGCGCCGTGATAGCTATAACCATTCACATAACCAGCATCACCAGGGTTATAACTCGTTTTGTCTTCAATCTGCATTTTGTTGAATACTTGCTCAGTAAATCGGCTCGCTTCAGAAAAACCTGTAACGGTGTAATCGTCAACGTGATAATTGATAATCGGTCGGTAATTTCCAATCGCATCGGTAAATTTCTCATTGATCGTCACACGATTTGTTTTAGAAGGTAATTGCTCAACCATAAACCCAAGTCGAACTTGTCTTTGGCAATTGTCGTAAAGCGCCCTTCTTAAGTCTTTGCCGGTAACATTTTTACCGAGTAATTCGGCAATCGTCGAAAACGGTGCAAAAGTTGAAAAGTTCCAACCCCAGTTTCCAATATCAACTCGGAATGCAGCCCGCTTTTTCCTGAAATCACCATCCGATAACGTAGGCACACCTGAGGTATAACCAGGCCCGCGAAATGAACCGATTGGATTTTGGGCTAACCCCCAAGTTAATAAATACGGATGATCCATTAGATTGCATCCCAGTTCACCACTGTTATCGATGGCATCCGAAGCCAGCATTAATTTCGCGGTTTCGATAGCATTCGCGGCAACAATGTAAACTTTGCCTTTATAGATTTTATTCTTTACGACAGGAAGCCCATCATTACTATATTCCTTGCAAAGAATACCTTCCACTTGCTTGTGGTTATCGTCAAATAGAATCTTTGAAGCGACGCTTTGAGTAACAACCGTTACGCCGCGTTTTTTTGCTTTTTGTAATGTCTTTAATGCACTGTATTTTGCTTGTACCGGGCAAATGGGTGTACAGCTTGAATTACCTTCACAGCGCAACCCAATGTTCGGATTACCTGTTGACCCGACAGGTTGATAACTGGTGTTACCTTGATAATTATAATTTTTTATTGGGAATCGAATTACGACCAGCTGGAATGCCAATAACTTTAATTTCATATTCCTGGTTATCAAATTTTATTTTATCGCCATCAATTTCTCTGATCATCTCCTTGTCAAAATAGCTAGGCGGCAAAGAATGCATCGGATATACATAGCCATCATCAAATTTGATACCCAGATATTGCTGCTCTTCGACATCTGCAGACACGCCAATCTCATATTCCGCATTCGAGTAGCAATCTTGCAGGTCGTCGTAGCCAATCGGCCAATCCTGTCCAACACCATAGCGTGAATTAATTTCAAAATCATGCGGCGCCATTCGATAACAGGTTCCCATCCAGTGCAACGTGGGTGCCGCCAAGATTACGATTATAGTTACTACTAAAAGGTTGCGGCCCCCATTTGCACAAAATAGCCATCAGCCAACGATGGCTTTTCGTCAACCTTGACGACAGACGTTGCTGCAGGAGATGGTGAATTGGGATTATTTGGATAAGCTGAGTTAGGTGTTTTAACTGGATTAGGCAAGAAAATGTTCGACGTAAGATTGATAACCTTCTTGCGAATGGCTAGTCGCATCACCGGATTCAATGATTAGTACTTGACTGACCATTTTTTGATAGTTCATTTGCAATTAGCGCTCCGACTATCCCTCCACCTACGATTACCAAATCGTATACATTTGGATCAATTTCAGAATCCTTATGATCTATCATCAATACTCAACCCTATATCGACGGCTTTGGCGGATCAAGGGCCCAGGCGCCGTAGCCCTGTTGTTTAGTTCCCATTGCATGTGCGCCCATCGCTTGCCATGCTAAACCTTGTTTATAGCTTTGAGCTGAGACGATATGATCTCGATCTAATGCACTGGCACCGTAATTATTACGCCCAATCAGCCGGCATTTGATTCCACTGTCCCAGATACCACAAAGTGATAATGTTTTTTATCAGTGGTCCCAATTTAGGATCAGCAATCAAACTCAGGTTTTCATCATCAGTGCCTTTTTCAAAAGCCAATAACAATTCACCTAAAATTTCAGAATTAACTATCGAGCATACTGCTTGGTAATACTCATTAATCATGCC
>CAKZFK010000215.1:0-19822 GCA_936440205.1 Lepidonotus clava | reverse complement strand
TTGCCAAGGACTTAATAATGTCAGGCAACACAATTGGTAAGTTATTCACTTTAACCACTTTTGGAGAAAGCCACGGCTTGGCTCTGGGCGGCATTGTTGACGGTTGCCCACCTGGAATGGAATTGTCTGAAGCCGATTTGCAACCTGATCTTGATCGACGTAAACCCGGCACCTCAAAATTCACCACACAACGCCGCGAAGACGATGTGGTCGAAATTCTTTCGGGTGTTTTTGAAGGCAAAACAACTGGCACTCCGATCGGTTTGTTAATCCGCAATAAGGATCAACGTAGTAAGGATTATTCTGAGATTAAAGATAAATACCGACCTGGGCATGCCGATTTTACTTACGATAAAAAGTACGGCATTCGTGATTATCGCGGCGGCGGTAGATCGTCTGCTCGAGAAACAGCGATACGAGTCGCTGCTGGCGCAATAGCCAAAAAGTACTTAAAACTTTCCCAAGGTATAGAAATCCATGCCTACGTATCACAAGTTGGAATTATAAAAATCAAGCAAGTCGAGTTTGATTTTATCGAGTCAAATCCACTCTTTTGTCCAGACCCATCCGTTTTGGAGGAAATGGAAAACTTTATAGACAGTTTGCGCAAACAAGGGGATTCAACAGGCGCCAAGCTTGATGTGGTTGCACGAAACATGCCCATCGGACTTGGCGAGCCTATTTTTGACAAATTGGACGTCGATATCACAGCCGCATTAATGAGCATAAATGCAGTTAAAGGTGTTGAAATTGGTTCTGGATTTGAATCAGTATTACAAAAAGGCTCTGAACATCGAGATCAAATTACCCCCGAAGGTTTCCAAACTAATAATGCCGGCGGCATCCTGGGCGGTATAAGTTCAGGGCAAGACATTAAAGCGAGTATTGCCTTAAAGCCAGCTTCCAGTATTTTAATTGAAGGTAACACTGTTAATACTGATAACAATCAAACCACAATCGTGACTAAAGGCCGACATGATCCTTGTGTTGGCATACGAGCCGTTCCAATCGCTGAAGCCATGCTCGCCTTGGTGCTGATGGATCATTTGTTACGCCACCGCGGGCAAAACTTCGACGTTATAAAAAGTTAACAATATACTTTTTTCTAAGTGTTTATAATCGGAATCGGCTAACAACACAGGGATAATAAATGATTAGTTTGAAGGCAGCACTAATACCATTTGTGCTTGCTCTCACAACAAGCGTGTTTATGACGCTCGCTTTAAAGCGAGTTGCATCTAAAGTCGGGCTAGTTGATTACCCGCAGCGATCCGAGCATAAAACGCATTCGCACCCAGCTGCCTTAGTGGGCGGCATCGCCATATTTGTTTCCTTTTGCTTCACTCTGTTATTAATTAATATGCCAATTGCAGAACTGCGTCCCTTATTTGCAGCATCAATAGTTTTAGTTGTAGTAGGTGTGCTAGATGATTTGCATGAACTCTCACCAGCTATGCGCTTTGCGAGTCAGATAATTTCTTGTTGCATCATGATTTTCATCGGCATGATCTGTATTTTTCAATTGGGAAGGCTATTTACCGATGAAACATTTAATCTGGGATATTTTGCTATTCCGTTTACTATTTTTGCTGTAGTGGGGGTCATTAATTCGTTCAACATGTCAGATGGCATGGATGGCCAATCAGGTACGCTTGCGGTGTCGATATCAGCGATATTAATAGCGCTTTGTTATTTGCAAAATGATATTCAAGGTGCCACTATTCTGATCGCTTTATTCGGCGCTGTGGTTGGGTTTTTGATATTTAATCTGCGCTGGTCAACTAATAAACCTGCCACTGTATTTATGGGAGATGCTGGCAGTATGTTTATCGGCTTTATTATCAGCTGGTATCTGATAAGTTTGTCTCAAGGCTCTGATGCAGTGATCAAACCTATTACAGCCGTTTGGATTTTAGCATTACCGATTTGTGACACCTTAACGGTGATGATTCGTCGTGTTCTGCATAGAAAGTCTCCACTGCAAGCTGACAAATCTCACTATCACCATTTATTGCAGCACTGTGGCATGAGCATTTCAACAATTCTAATTATCTTGCTAGTCATCACACTAGGGTTTGGCGGCATTGCTTATGCCATTCAGGATGTGGCAGGAATGGAGAAAGTTATGTTTTACGCCTATTTAGTTTTTGTTTTGGCTTATTACCTCTGGTCTTCGAAACAAATCAAAGCGATGGGGCAATAAAAAACCCCGCCGAAGCAGGGTTTTAAATAGTTTCGATGTGATTTTAATCGTCGCCGCCCATCACGCCAAAGATCATCAACAAGCTTTGGAACAAGTTATAAATAGAAACAAATAAAGTTGTTGTCGCCGTAATATAATTTGTCTCACCACCATGAATGATTTCACTGGTTTGATACATGATCATTCCAGCCATTAACAAAACGAATAATGCAGAAATTGCTAATTGAAGAGCTGGCAATTGGAAAAACAAATTTCCAATCATAAGTAAAAATGCAGCTAATATCCCCGCAAATAGCATTCCGCCCATGAAAGCCATGTTTTTACCCGTAACAATGATGTACCCAGATAAACCAACGAAAATCAGGCCAGTGGTCGCCATCGCCGACATAACAATCTGATTGCCATTCGGAAGAGCGGTCAGGTAATAACTAATGATAGGACCAATAACCAAACCCATAAATCCAGTTAAAGCAAAGACAAAAAGAATGCCAAGTGCCGAATTCTGAAATTTATGTGTTAAAAACAATAATCCGTAAAAACCGACAAGCACCATAATAATGCCCGGTCTTGGCAGATTCATCGCCATTGATAATCCAGCCATAGCTGCACTAAATAATAATGTTAAAGAAAGTAGAATATAGGTGTTTTTTAGCACCTTATTTACAGAAATCGAGCGTGAACCCGTCTGCGAAACATAAGTTTGTTCAGTAGCCATGAGAACCTCCAAGAGTAAAGCTTTATTAAACTTAGCGTATTCTAACACCAATTCCTTAATTTAGATTGAATGAAAGCACTGGAAAATATCATTTTTGTCGCTACAATATGCGACTCGTATCTGCGGAGAGATGGCAGAGCGGTTGAATGCGGCGGTCTTGAAAACCGTTGAGGGTTTGTAGCCCTCCGGGGGTTCGAATCCCTCTCTCTCCGCCACATCTTTTTCGGGTTAGCAAAATCTCGCAGTATCCGTATAAATTCAGCGAAGTTGGCTGATTATATTCCAGGAAGACAGAATTTCAGTAGCCCTATATTTCTATACAACACAATGGTTATATAATAATTAACCTGAGTTCGGAGAAACGGTTTAACTTATTGTAGCTAACGCCAGGTGCTCATTTGTTGAGAGTTTGATAGCCGGTTTGAGCGGTTGATGTGTATAGGCGATCAATCCGGCAATCAAATTGACGATGAAGTTTTTGGCACTGCGGTGCCTGGAATGTTCAATCTGTGAGATGTTCTTTAACTGATCAAAGATGGTTTCAATCACAAAGCGTTTTCGTAACATGAGTCGATCCCACAAACTCATCAACTGGGGTTTCATGTTTTTACGAATGGTGGTGATTAAACGCAGATCCTGTTCACGCAAGGTATCGGCAAGCGGTTTGGATAAATACCCCTTATCGCCGTACAACATCCCAGTTAATTGTTTTACTAAATCAGGAACAGGTGCCCGATCATCAACCTGTCCGGGAGTCATCTTTATGGCCAGAATTTCACCTAAGTGGTTGATAATAAGATGAAGTTTAAATCCAAAGAACCAACCGGTTGAGGTCTTGCCTCGCTGTGCAACTCCCTTGAATACCAAGTGACGGGGAATACGCAAGTTATGACACACGCACAGCGAGGTTGAGTCTATAAACGCGATCCCTGTCGGTGAACCATAACGTTGCGTTAGATACGCACATAGCGGCACGGTGATGCCGCTCATGCGTTCGACAAACCGGTTGTAACTGAGTAACCCTGGAAAATCACACACTTTGTATCGACACACATACTCGATATAATACTGTTTGAAGTTTCGATAACCTGATTGGTGAAAGTGAATCACGATACTCATCACTTCACTGTCCGATAGCTGGCATGGGTAAATGCGCTTGCGTTGACCCGATGTTAACAATTGGCGTTGCCAAGTGGGTAAAAATACCTGACAAAAGTCATCGACATCGCAGAATAATTGCACTAAATTCATCTAAACACCTGTGGGTTGATCAATTCATGAGGTAATTTATCTCATTTCACTCACAGGTGTTTGTTTTATATCAATTATTTCTCCGAACTCAGGTTAATTAGCGTCAAGAGATAACAGTCAACCACTTTCAATCTTGATCTAATTTATAATAATACTTATGGCTTTTAAGACACTAATCTCAGCAACAAAACTAAATCAAATCATCAATGAACCAAATCTTCGGGTATTCGATTGTCGTTTCTACCTGACAGAACCCGCAAAGGGAATAGATGAATTTTCGACAGGGCATATCCCAAATGGCCAATACGCAGATTTAAACAAGCAACTTGCAGGCTCCATCAGCTCTAATACGGGTCGTCATCCATTACCTGATAAAGCCGTTTTCCAAGAACAATTACGAAAATGGGGTGTAGATAAAAACAGCCAGATCGTTGTTTATGATGATGCTTCAGGTGCAATTGCTGCTCGATTTTGGTGGATGTGTTTGTGGACAGGAATCGAAAATGTAGCAGTATTGGATGGAGGGATAAAAGCCTGGTTAGATTTAGGCTTTGAGCTAACAAAGGAACAAATTGAACATAACAAAACAGATTTCATCGCAAATTATGACGATACGCTTTGGGTTTCAACAAAAGATATCGAAACATCGATTAATAAACCGGATACAGTATTAACGGATGCCAGAGCTAACATCCGCTATCGTGGCGAACAAGAACCCATTGACCCTGTTGCTGGTCACGTACCGACAGCTATAAATTTGCCTTTTGATAAAAATTTAGATGCTGAGGGTTGTTTTTTAGATCAAGCGACACTGCATGAGTTACATCAAGAGTATTCATCCACTAAACAAACCATCTCGATGTGTGGCTCAGGTGTTACTGCCTGTCACAATATGCTTGCAAGAGCTCATGCAGGGCTCGATATAGGCAAACTATATGTTGGTTCCTGGAGTGAGTGGATTACCGACACATCACGACCAATCGAAAATACTTAAACATAAACCACTGGTGATTAGATTAAATAGCTGATTAATCTAATCACTTTAATTGTCTTGGTCAGTTTGCTCCAAATTGTAATAATAAACCGCTATAATTGCCTGCTTGCAAGACACAAAAATAGCTTAACTCAGACCATTCAAGAGGACAAATAATGAATATCCATGAATATCAGGGTAAGGAATTGCTAAGAGAATATGGCGTTCCTACCCCTAAAGGAATCGCTTGTTTTTCAGTAGATGAAGCGGTTGAAGCGGCTGAAAACCTTGGCGGTGAATTATGGGTGGTAAAAGCCCAGATTCATGCTGGCGGAAGAGGCAAAGGCGGCGGCGTTAAAGTCGCCAAATCGATTGATGAAGTTCGCACCTTTGCCGATGAGATTCTGGGTATGAATCTAATTACTCACCAAACTGGTGCTGACGGCAAAGAAGTTAAAAGGCTTCTTGTCGAAGAAGGCGCAGACATTAAAGACGAGCTTTATATTGGACTTGTTATTGATCGCACTAAACAACGTGTTGTAATGATGGCAAGTTCAGAAGGCGGTATGGATATTGAAGAAGTTGCCGCAAACACGCCAGAGAAAATTCACAAAGTCGCCGTTGATCCAACTCAAGGGTTATCTCAAGGTGAAGCTAAACAACTAGCTTTAAATATTGGCATCCCCGAAGGTTCAGCTGATCAAGGTGCTGAGCTTTTAGTTAATCTGTATAACGTATTTTGGGAAAAAGATGCCTCATTAGCTGAAATTAATCCACTGATAGTGACTGGAGATAATCGAGTCGTTGCACTTGATGCGAAATTCAATTTCGATAGCAATGCACTTTTTCGTCATCCTGACGTCATGGAATACCGTGACCTTGATGAAGAAGATCCCGCTGAAATCGAAGCCTCAGAATATGGTCTAAGTTATATTTCACTTGATGGCACAATAGGTTGCTTAGTTAATGGTGCCGGTTTGGCGATGGCAACCATGGATATCATTAAGCTTTATGGCGGCGAACCGGCAAACTTTCTTGATGTCGGCGGTGGCGCCACTGAAGACCAAGTTACAGCCGCATTTAAAATTATGCTTCAAAATCCTAATATCAAAGCAATTTTGGTCAATATTTTCGGTGGCATTATGCGCTGCGACGTTATTGCAGAAGGCCTTGTGGCCGCAGCAAACCAAATCAATCTTTCAGTACCGTTGGTAGTTCGACTTGAAGGTACCAACGTTGAAAAAGGCAAAAAGATTCTAGCTGAATCTGGATTGGAAATTATTTCAGCCGGCACTATGGCAGAAGCCGCTGAAGAAGTCGTTAACGCATCTAAAGCAGGGGAGTAAATCATGGCTATTTTAATTGATAAAAACACACGCGTGATGACTCAGGGCATGACTGGTAAAACCGGTCTGTTTCATACAAAAAATTGCATCGAATATGCAATGGGTAAAGACTGTTTTGTTGCTGGAGTAACGCCGGGTAAAGGCGGTAAAGTGTATGAAGACATCCCGGTTTATGACACGGTAGCTGAAGCGAAAGAACAAACTGGTGCTAATGTTTCAGTCATTTATGTGCCACCGCCATATGCAGCCGCCGCAATAGATGAAGCGATTGACGCTGATCTTGACCTGGTAATTTGTATCACTGAAGGTGTTCCAGTCAAAGATATGGTAATGACTCGCTATAAAATGCAAGGCAAGAAAACACTTTTGGTTGGTCCAAACTGCCCAGGGGTTATTACACCAGATGAAATCAAAATTGGCATTATGCCGGGTTACATCCATAAAAAAGGATCCATCGGAGTAGTCTCGCGCTCAGGAACCTTGACTTATGAAGTAGTTGACCAGTTAACTAAACTTGGCATGGGTCAATCAACCTGTGTGGGTATCGGCGGTGATCCGGTTAACGGTTTCAAACACATTGATGTATTGCAAAAGTTTAACGAAGATCCAATGACAGAAGCCGTTGTGATGTGTGGTGAAATTGGCGGCACAGACGAAGAAGAATGTGCACGCTGGGTTAAGGATAATATGACTAAACCCGTCGTCGGCTTTATTGCGGGTATAACCGCACCGCCGGGCAAACGCATGGGCCACGCAGGCGCGATTATTTCTGGCGGCAAGGGCACAGCGGCTGAAAAAATTAGCGTTATGGAAGAATGTGGTATTCGTGTCACACGAAATCCAGCAGAAATCGGCGCGTTAATGAAAAAGGCACTAAAATAATTGTACTAACAACCACTACTGACTGTTTTTAGTGATAGTAAAAAAACAGATTGTTCAACGCCAGCCGTTGAGCAATCTGTCAGAACCTTCTTTAGATCCATTAATAAATCGAATCTATGCTAATCGTGGCATAAAGTCATTATCCGATCTCGATTACAGTCTTAAAAATCTGCCACGACCTGATCTGTTGACAGGCATGAGGCAGGCCTGTGAGCTTCTGTATGAAGCCCTATTGGCGGATGCCAATATTTTAATTGTTGGCGATTATGATGTTGATGGCGCTACCAGCACAACACTTACTAAACTTTCGCTCGAAAGCTTCGGATTTAATCACGTCGCTTATTTTATTCCCGATCGATTAACATTTGGCTATGGACTGAGTACCGATGTCGTTGAGGCTGTCCAAGGCTTTCAACCAGATGTATTAATCACTGTCGATAATGGCATTAGCAGCCACGAAGGAATTAAACTCGCCCATGAATACGGCATTAGTGTGATTGTGACAGATCACCACTTGCCCGGCGCAAAACTTCCACAAGCTGATGCCATTATCAACCCAAACCTACCTGGCGATAAATTTCCGACTAAATCACTTGCCGGAGTCGGGGTGGCGTTTTATTTAATGCTTGGACTCAGAGCGTTCCTAAGAGCGCAGAATTGGTTTACGGAAAACAACCTAAAAGAACCGCTGATGGTCGATCTACTTGACCTAGTTGCGTTAGGTACCATTGCAGATGTTGTGCCATTTGAATACGTTAATCGATTATTAGTTCATCAAGGATTAACCAGGATTAGGCAAGGCAAATGTAACTTAGGGATAAAGACGCTGATCGATAAAGCGAATTGCCAACTTGATCATATTTCCAGCGAAGATATTGCATTTAAAATCGCACCAAAGATTAATGCAGCAGGGCGTTTAGAAGACATGTCGATTGGTGTTGAGTGTTTGCTTAGTAAAGATGAAAAGTCTGCAAATCACTTCGCCGAAAAACTTGATCACATTAATGAACAAAGAAAATCAGAACAAAAAATCAGTAACCAACAGGCCCTTGATCAGATTAGTAATAAGATAGATGAAAATGATTACAAAAATAAATCTTCGATTTGCCTTTACCAAGAGGACTGGCATCCAGGAATTGTTGGTCTAATCGCTTCCAGGCTTAAAGACAGCTTCAACCTTCCGAGTATTATTTTCGCAGATGATAATACCAAGCTTAAGGGCTCAGCCCGCTCTATATCTGGCCTTCACATTAGAGATATCCTGGCTACGATTGCATCAAAAAACCCAGATATGATTGAAAAATATGGTGGCCATGCAATGGCGGCTGGTTTAACAATTTCGAAAGAAAGCTTCGATGGATTTCAAATAATATTCGAGCAATCCGTCGAAACACTTACCAATGGAATAAAAAAGTCAGCAACAGTACTCTCTGACGGCGAGCTTAATTCAGGCCAGTTTAACATGGAGTTTGCGCAACTAAGCCAAGATTCAGGGCCATGGGGAACAGGTTTTGACAAACCTAAGTTTGATAATACATTTCAAGTTATTAACTGCCAGCAAATAGGTCAAACTGGATATCATCTTCGCTTTAATCTTACATTTGCAGATAAAAACACCAAATCAATTAGCGCAGTTGCATTTAACGTCGATCGATATTTTAATCAAAAAATTGAAAACATAAGCTCAATCCATGCTGCTTATGAAATCGGTATTAACCGATACAATAATTCACAAAATCTACAAATAATTATTGATTATTTTGAGGTAAAATCGACTTAACGTTCATTTTTAAGGGTAATAAATATGAAAAACCTAAAAGTCATTGTGGCAGGTATTGCTTTTGGTATAACCGCCAGTGGCCATGCTCAATGGAATACAACCAATACTCAGACGACATTCACTGGAACTCAGTTATCTCAGCAATATTCCGCATCTACGGTCAAACAAGCTCAGCCTGGAAATCTACAAACACTTTCTTATTTGCAAAATGATCATCAAGAAGTGAACGATGTATTCAACCGGGACCAGAGTTATAAAGGACTAAAATTTACTAATAACAATGAGATCACATCATCTTCAGCTTTATACTTTTCAACCGAAGTATCGCGAAATGAACAACATATTGGCAGTGTCTTATCTACTGGCAACTGGCGTTTTGGAGCCTCAGTTGGGCAAGGCGAAAATTTTGTCAAAACTAATAATACCTTCACTGGCATTGATCCATATTTTATTCATGGTGGCAGCGCTGTAAAGTTTAATTACTATGGTGCAAATGCTGGTTATCAATTAAATAACGGATCCACCTTGTATTTTGGTTCTTCAAATGTTCAGGCTGAACGTTTAGAAGACCGACAAGCTAATTACCTTGGCTATACCGGCAAGCATTTATCTGCTGCCATAATGAATTTTCAGCGTGGCGGTGAGTCTATCGGCAAGGGTGTTGAATTTGCGACGAAGTTCAAAAGTTTTGACTTCGGCTATCGACAACTTAGTCGAAACAATGGTGCGCACTCTAAAACCCTGTCACTCACACATCCTACCTCAATCGTTAGAGCAGGAAAATTAGGGTTTGCTGTTGAATCGGCCAATAATCCATTGAATCGAGAAGAAGATGATCTGGCTTTCATGTTTACATTCTCAGGAGAATGGGGCAAACCCAAACGACTATTTAATCTCGACGAAGCAGAAGAAGAAACTGAATCACCGGGTATCAATAAAATGGCTGTAATCGGTGCAGCAGTTGTTGGTGGAGCGATCATTGCAAGTTCCGGAAGTAGCAGCAAAGATAATGAAGAGCTTATCGTTGTGCAAGGCCAGGATGAAGCTGCATTTCAAGTACTGAACCGAATAAATCCAGAATCTGTTAGATTAAATAGGGAGCATGGTGGTTGGGTTTATCGAAATCCGAACGGCAGCTATGGATCCACAGAACCTAAACTTGGCAATTTGGCTAGCATTAATTTGGGTGACGTTGAAGTGCCAAACGGAACTAGACGAGCAGCTTCTTATCATACCCATGGTGGACCCGATCCACGCTTCGATAATGAAAATTTTTCACCTCAAGATATACGGGCTGATAATGCAATAGGTTTAGACGGATATCTAGGCACACCTGGCGGCCAGATGAAGCATCATGATGTAGAAACCGATCAAATCAGAACGGTTCGCAGAATCGCTAATTAACATTTGATGCGAAGACTAGCTTGTATATTTTTATTTTCTTTAGCGTTTAATAGCATGGCGGATAATACCTCAGCGATCATTAGTTACGCGGAAACTCAGATTACCGATTGCACATTAAGTGATGGTTATATTTGTGGTGATATAACCGAAAATGATTTTCAGTCACGCGAATCTTTACAGCAGCTTGTCCCGGCTATTTATTTTCCAGCCTGGCAAGTTGCTTATGACGCTTTCAAAGATATTGAAGATTTAAGCGCTCAACAAAAAGAGTTAAAACATTATCGAATTGGCATGACAGAATCTGACGACGCTTACATCATTCTGTTCAGCGCATTGCTATTGCCGAATAAAATCGTCGATAATTCTCCTCATGGCGTCACTAACATCACCTATGGGCAAACCACGAAGTTCTGGATTGATAAAGAGTCCCTCCTGGTTAGTAAATATCTGTTCTACAAATAATTTAAATTCTAACTTTCAAATCACCTGAGAAGGTAAAATACCCTCATGTTGTGGAGTATTAATTTTTCAGGCGAAACAGATGTCTGAAACCAATCATAGCGGCGCTTATACCTATAAACGCTTACTATCTTATGTAGCTCGCTACAAATGGGTCTTTGCATCCGCCATTCTTGGCATGATCGTCACGGCATTGGCTGATGCAGGCTTTGTTTCCATGTTAAAGCCCATTATGGATGAAGGTCTGGTCGCAAGGGATGCTCGGATGGCTCAATGGCTACCCTGGTTTTTGGTCGGTATTTTCCTAATTCGTGGTCTAGGTGTTTTTATGGACACTTATGGGATGACCTGGGTTGCTCGAAAAACCATCGCCGACATGCGTCATGATATGTTTGAGAAAGTGATCCATTTGCCGGTACGTTTTTATGATCACAATTCATCGGCATCCTTGGTTTCAAAATTGGTTTACGATGTTGAACAGGTTGCGGCTGCAAGCACATCCGTCATTCGAGTTCTAGTTAAAGACAGCTTAACGGTCACCGCCTTATTGTGCTGGATGGGTTATTTGAATTTCAAATTAACACTGGTACTTTTAGTGCTTTTACCTATCGTTGCGATTATTGTAAAGACTGCCAGCAAACGATTCCGCAAAAATTCCCATGAAATTCAGCGCAGCATCAAAGACATAGCCAATACCGCAAAAGAAGCATTCCAAGGGCATAAAATTGTAAAAACGTATGGCGGTGAAGATTACGAAGCCCAGCGGTTTGAAGTCGCAAATGAAGACAATCGTCAGCAAGCGATGAAAAAAGCGGTTATATCCGCTATTAATCTTTCGCTTATTTTAGTTGTTGTGGGTATGGCTGTAGCAATTATTATCAAAATGGCCATTGATCCAGATAATCCACAACTACTTAGTGCAGGTGGTTTTGTTTCCTATCTTGGCGCAATATTGATGATGATGTCGCCAGTCAAACGCCTTGCTAAAATTAACGAAACGCTTCAAGCCGGTATTGCAGGTGCGGACAGTATTTTTACTACTATCGATGAAACAACCGAAACACAGTCAGGGACTCAGTCGATAAATCGAGCGCAGGGTAAAATTAATTTTGAAGATGTTACGTTTTATTATTCAGATAATGAAGAAACAAAAGTTCTTGATAATATTTCAATCGATATTGAACCAGGACAGTCAATCGCTTTGGTCGGTGCGTCAGGTAGTGGAAAATCAACTATCGTGTCCTTATTACTGCGTTTTTATGAATTAAAGCAGGGTGAAATAAAACTTGATGATACTTCGTTAAAGAATATCAAGCTAAAAGAACTTCGGTCAAACTTTTCTATCGTTACTCAAGATGCCATCTTATTTGATGATTCATTACGTAATAATATTACTTACGCGAGTAATCAACAGGTCGATAGTGAACGCTTAAAACAAGTCTGCGATGCGGCCCATGTCACAGAGTTTTTGGATAAATTGCCTGACGGTCTGGACACTTTGATTGGTGAAAGGGGAACCCGCCTGTCTGGTGGGCAGCGGCAACGCATCGCTATAGCAAGAGCCTTTTATAAAAATGCACCAATATTAATTCTCGATGAAGCCACTTCAGCTTTAGATACGCACTCAGAGCGCCTAGTGCAACAAGCCACTCAGGCCTTAAAACAGGGGCGCACAACAATTGTTATCGCTCACCGACTTTCAACTATAGAAAACGCCGATTGTATTTACGTTATGGATCAAGGCAGAATCGTGGAAAGTGGTACCAATAAAGAGTTAATTGATAAACAGGGTTATTATGCTCGGTTGTGGCAAGCTCAAAAACTAGGAAATCCTGAGTTGATCAATTTGTAATGTGGCAAAAATTAGCGATAGATCTTCCACAAATTTGGCAAGATAAAACTCACCCCGTTAGTAAATTATTATATCCACTGAGTTTGATCTATGGCTTTACGATGTCGCTCAGAAAAGGACTTTATCGATCAGGATTATTAAAATCACAGTCAGTTGATGTGCCCGTAATTATTATTGGGAATATTACTGTCGGCGGAACAGGCAAAACTCCTTTAGTGGTCTGGTTATCTGATTATCTGAGCAAGAAAAATCTAAAAGTAGGGATTATTAGCCGGGGTTACGGCGGTAGTTCGCCGCAATGGCCGGTTGATGTATCGCCAATCGAAAAAACAGAAATTGTCGGTGATGAGGCAGTTTTATTAAAACAAAAAACAAAACTTCCTGTAGTAGTTTCACCAGTCCGAGTCGATTCTGCAAATTTGTTAATTAAGAACTATGCAGTAGACGTTATTATTAGCGATGATGGGTTGCAGCACTTGGCCATTAACCGTGATATAGAAATCATTGTGATCGATGCAAAACGCCAGTTTGGGAATAATCGATTGCTACCAAGCGGACCATTACGTGAATCGCAAAAGTCTATCTCGGCCGATGCAATTAAAATCTACAGTGGCGAAAGTAATCTAGATCAATTCGAATATTCAATGCAATTCAAACCTGTCCAATTTCGTAATGTAAAATCGCCCGAGCAAGTTGTAGTCATCGATTATTTTAGCAATACTCATGTCAATGCAATAGCTGGAATAGGGTATCCGGACAAATTTTTCGCTACGCTTAAAGCATTGGATATTAAAGTGAATAGTAAAAGCTTTGCCGATCATCATTTTTATAGCTCTAATGATTTAGCTTTTAACAACAGTTTGCCACTTCTCATGACAGAAAAAGATGCGGTAAAATGTACTGATCTGGTTGCTGATAATGCCTGGTGTTTAGAGATTGAAGCTATACCTAATCATGCTTTCATCAACAAACTCGAACAATCGATTTCAAAATTAGTGTAAAGATCCATGCAAGATAATGAAAATGAGTTTGTCGTTATTATTCCAGCACGTTACGCCTCGTCACGTTTGCCAGGCAAGCCTTTAAAGCAAATCGGAGACAAAACCTTAATACAGCATGTTTGCGAAAGAGCGTCTGAAAGCGATGCCAGTCAGGTTATTGTCGCAACAGATGATCAGCGCATCTTCGATCACGTCAATGATTCAGAATTCAAAGCGGTAATGACATCTGAAGATTGTCAGTCTGGAACAGATCGAATAGCACAAGCTGCTGAATTATTAAACTTATCTGAGCAAACTATCATTGTAAATTTGCAAGGTGACGAACCATTTATGCCAGCTCAAGTCATCAATCAAATTACAAAAGACTTGAAAGAAAACCCACGTGCATCAATGAGCACAGGTTGTGAGTTATTAAATGATCAAGACGATTGCTCAAACCCAGATATCGTTAAGGTTGTACGCGATAAACATCAGTTTGCTCTATATTTTAGTCGCTCATTGATTCCTTTTAGCCGAGAAGAATCTGGGCAGAAAGTTGTTTATAAGCACCTTGGAATTTATGCTTACTCAGTCGAATACATTAAGCAATTTGCCTCATTAAACCCTTGCGAGCTTGAGCTGACAGAAAAAACTGGAACAACTGCGAGCACTTTGGCATGGCGATAAAATTATTGTAACTGAAATTACTCAACCAACAGGAGTAGGAGTCGATACTCCAGCTGATCTTGAACAAGCTCGAAAAATATATGAGAGGTTACAAAATGACTAAAGTGCTATTCATTTGCTTAGGTAATATCTGCCGTTCACCCACCGCCGAAGGGGTATTCAGACAAACAGTTTCGCAGTCTGCACTTGCTGATAAAATTCATATCGATTCGGCTGGCACCAGCGATTGGCATATTGGTCATCCGCCAGATAGACGAGCGATTGAATCGGCCGCATTGCGTGGAATCGATTTATCTGATCTCAAGGCCAGACAAGTCGAACCTAATGATATGTTGGAAATTGATTACATTATTGCGATGGATGTAGAAAACCTGCATAACTTAAAAAATTTATGTGATTCAACTTATCATCACAAGATCAAACTATTTTTAAGCTATGCAGATAAATATAACGAAACCGAAGTGCCTGATCCTTATTATGGAGGCGCCAAAGGATTTAGCAGTGTTCTAGATATGATTGAAAATGCCTCGCAAGGTCTGTTGCGCGAAATAGAACTAGAGGAACCTCTAATCAAGTCATGAACGGGTATCTTGCGTCCAAAACTTCCACTCTCTTTGTTAAAACCCTTAGCAATAGCCTTGCTATTACTTGCGGGTTTTGCCTCGATAGTGAAAATTTTGAATCACAATCTACTCCGCTCAGACTTAATCAAGGGCTCCTAAAGTATGCCTGAAATAAAAATCAATATAGCTCTTCAGACATTGACTTTGTTCCTCAATGATTCAAAGCAAAAGAGCTTTCCAGTTTCCACCGCGCTTAATGGTGTAGGACAACAGGAAGATAGCGGACAAACACCTTTAGGCAGACACATAGTCAGAGCGAAAATTGGTGATGGCTTGCCGATAAACAGTGTTTTTATAGGGCGACGACCCACTGATGAGATCTTCAATTTTGAGCTAGGCGAACAATTCCCAGATAGAGACTGGATTCTGACCAGAATATTATGGTTAAGCGGAGTACAGCAGGGTTTTAATCGACTTGGACAAGTTGATACCATGAGACGCTTCATATACATACACGGCACACCATACGAAGATGAACTTGGTCAGCCTGTCTCCCATGGTTGTATCAGAATGGCTAATAAAGATGTAATCGAGTTATTTGATTTAACACCAGTTGGCTGCCCAGTAGAGATTACTAATGAATAACCCCAATAATTTAGCGCTTGGACCTTTGATTGTAGATGTTGAAGGATTAGAACTTGCCGATGAAGATTTCGACATTCTGAATCATCCACTCGTGGGTGGCGTGATATTATTTACTCGAAATTATTCGAATAAAGATCAAGTTGCCGGGCTGATTAATCAAATCAAATCTTTGCGAACACCCGAGCTTGTTGTTTGCGTCGATCAGGAAGGCGGACGAGTTCAACGATTTAAACAAGGCTTTACCGAACTGCCACCGTTACATACGCTTGGTTGTTTATACGATCAAAATTCGCAGCAAGGTCTTCAGGCCGCTTACGATCTTGCCAGATTAATGGCTACAGAGCTAAAACCAACCGGCATTGATTTTAGTTTCGCGCCGGTGATTGATTTGTTTGATTCTTCCAGTGAAATTATCGCTAACAGAGCATTTCATCATGACCCAAAGGTTATAGCTCAGCTGGCTAAATCCTATATCAAAGGATTACACGACAGCGGCATGATCGCCATTGGTAAACATTTCCCAGGTCACGGTGGAGTATTGGAAGACTCACATCTTTGTTTACCGCAGGATCAACGTTGCTATCAAGATTTGACTAATAAGGATTTAATTCCTTATCAAAAATTATTCGATCACGGCATGGATGCTGTAATGACAGCTCACGTATTGTTTAATCAAATAGATGCTCTGCCTTCTGGTTTTTCTGACTTCTGGCTAAAAACTGTTCTGCGCCAACAACTTGGATTCAATGGGATTATTTTTACCGATGATTTATCCATGCAGGGTGCCGTTGAACTCGGCAGCGTAGTAGATCGAACGCACATGGCCTTAAAAGCCGGTGCTGACATCGCACTGATCTGTAATGACCGACCTGCTGTTGAGCAAGTGTTAAGTGACCGCCGTCTAATTGAATTGATTAATCCTGATGCTAATTTTGATCAGCGCTTGAGGAAGTGGCAGTCCAATATATCTGAAATTGATTCTGAAATAATTTCTAAGTTATGGGGTTCATTGGGGAAGTTTGCCTAACGTTGATGATATTAATAATTCTATGATGTCGCCATTTTTTGGTTCATTACTTTCAACCTATGAATGATAATATTTCTTTCCCAATAAAGGATTGGCCTTGATGAAAAAACTAATATTTGGTTGTTTGATTGTTGCATTTGGGATGGCAAATGCACAATTTGATGAACCCAATCTCTATGATGGTTGTGATTATGTGCAAGACGAATTAGGAATAATTAAAGTAATATTAAAGAAAACGTATATTGATAAATTTTCTAGCCAAGAAGACGCGCAAAGTCACTGTCAACGAATAAGCCATACAAGAGCACTCACTCGACCTGATGCGAAAATAATACATTGCACTGCTATAAAGGACGATACTGGATACATAAGCACCACAATGAGTGGTGAATTTATGGATCAATACAACTCTCATGAAGAAGCTCAAGAACAGTGCTGGAAACTATATGGCTATGCAGATACTGTTGAATCTCAGAATAGAGATATGATTGTGGTTGAATCCATCCATTCGCCTGATTCTCTTACAGGGGAAGGAGTGACTTCCCAAACACTAGTGCACAAAGATGATGTCCAGCAATATTATATTGATAAACAGGAAGAGGAAATTAAGAGGCAAAACAAAACTCTAAAAATAGATGATCAACCTGATACTATTAGTTTTGCTTGTACTGCAAGTGTAGAACCTGGAATTAAAATAAACGTGTTTGATGCGATCACCAATAAAAACATTTCCTGCAAATCAAAGGCAGTTATACAAGACAAGAATTTTCATGCTGAACTAGACAATATTAACTGTCTAGTCGGTTGGCTTGAGGGAGCCGACGAACGAGAAGGTAACTATAAAATAACAATTCACGCTAAAGACTATGAATTATGGGAGCAAGACAATATAAAAGTTTCAAAAGATCACTGTCACGTGAATACAAAGGAAATTAATGTTTCTCTCAATCCATTATCTGGCTAAGATAAAGGCATAAAAAGGAAAAAAGAAAAGAAATAGCTGGACGCAAAAATACACACAACACAGTGCCAAGACGAATTAGCCTCTTATCATTCTACTTAGTCGATTATTTATAAATTCTATTTAAGCTGAGTGATCTTGCCTTGTATCGAGTGACTATCATCACTCAAATAAACATATCGTCTTGAATGCTGCAGTTTAATTTCATTAATCGGGATATGAAAGAACTGAGATCATCCACCTCAAGTTGATAGACAGACAAATTTTCAAATCGCTCTAACTTGGATTCAATTTTCTGCCACCACACATGAGCTTGTGATGTTTGAAAACAATAGATTACAACCTGATTAGCCTGACCGCAGGCTTTGCGAATCCGCTCAAATGAAATCTGACCAATATCTATCCACACATCAATCTCATTATTTAGCGATTTTTTCCAGATGGCTGGCGTATTGTCAGTACTGATATCCTTGGTAAATATTAGTGTTTCATCCGCATGCAGCATAAACGCGATAAGCCTAACCATCAGTCGCTGCTCAGTTTCAGAAGGGTGCTGGGCAATGGTTATCGCATGGGAATTATAATATTGTCGGCGCATATCGGCAATTTCGAGCTGTGTTTTATAAACAGTGGATTTTATTGCCATAATTCGTATCGATCTTTTGAACCTAATGATTGCAGATTTATTTTAACTGATATTGAGCTGGCAAGCGGGGAGGGTGGCAATTAAGAACGATTTACATGCGATGTCTCAACATGTATAAGGTTTATAGATAATCACAGATCATAGTCTGAAATTTCGCCTAATAACCACTCCAAATTCAGCTAAAAATCATCTTAGTAACTTATTCTTCGCGCGTGTTTTTCAAGCACAAAAACTTTTAATCTACGGAGATAACACGTGAATAATAAATTATTAATTGCTTTGATGTTAACTGCATTTGGCGCTGCCAATGTTGCTGTCGCTGGATCATCTGAAACACTTCAGTCAGCTGCCGAAGCTGCTGAAAAAGTCGAAACTATGTCTGATTCTGCTGAGGGCGCGGGTGAAATGGCTACTGACAAGGCTGGGGAAATGGTCGACGAAGCAACCGATGCAGTTCAAGACAAAGCTAAAGAAATGGTTGATGAGGCTACAGATGCTGCGCAAGATAAAGCTACAGATGCCGTTAGCGACGCAGTGGAAAGCGTAACTACAGATTAAAAGTACGATTTTCACTAAAAAAGCCTGCTTATGCAGGCTTTTTTTATTTCACAAGAAGTAGGGACACTTGTTCAGTCAACTTAGAGCAGCTGAGCATAAAATCATTGTCATTCTGCGAAGACCTGAATCTTCCTGAATTGACTTGAAACTTCGTTTGTTGCTCGAACAGTCGTTATGAGATCCCGGATCAAGCCCGGGATGACACTACGTGTCAATCCGCGCGCTCGATATAATCTCCAGTATCAGTATTCACCTTTATTTTGTCACCTATATTCACAAAAGCGGGCACTGTGACCCGAATACCGGTTTCAAGTTCAGCCGGTTTGCCGGAGCTTGCCGCGGTTTGACCTTTAACCACGCCTTCAGTATCGACAACTTGCAAAACCACGCTTTGCGGTAGCTCAACGCCTATGGGTGAGTCATTGTAAAAATTGATTTGAATTTCGGTATTAGGCAGTAAATAACCAGATTGGGCTTCTAAATCTTCAGCAGGTAGCGTTAACTGCTCATAAGTCTCATTGTCCATGAAGATGAAATCAGTGCCTTCGTTATATAAAAACTGCATATTTCTAGGCTCAACATGAGCTTTCTCAATTTTATCATCAGATCGAAATCGTTCGTTTAATTTTGTTCCTGTACCATGTTCCTTCATTTCCAACTGTACAAATGCACCACCTTTACCTGGTTTGACGTGATTTTTCTTCAACACTCGCCATAAACGACTTTGATATTCTATTAAGTTGCCAATTTTTACTTCAAATGCGGAAATTTTCATCTGTTTACTCTGTTTGCGTACAATAGGGCTGAATTCTATGGCTTGGCGCCTACGCCGGCAAGTCACAACCGATAAACAAACATAAAACAATGCAAACAACGAAATCAAACTACGA
>CAKZFK010000214.1:0-19952 GCA_936440205.1 Lepidonotus clava | reverse complement strand
AGGCATTGTCATTTTAATGACAGGCTTGTTCTTTTTTTCTTTCCAGGACATTATTGTCAAACTTTTAAGCGAACGTTATAACGTTTTGCAAATCGTCTTCACTCGCACCTGTATCGCTTTACTGTTTTTAATTTTAATTGGAATTTTTACTATTGGCCGTGATGCTTTGTTTGCGAAACAGCCCGGACTTCTACTGCTAAAAGGTGGAGCGACGTTTTTTGCATTCTTGTTTTACTATCTGGCCATCCCAAGTTTACCGCTTGCCGATATTGTTGCTATTGCTTTTATGTCGCCTATATTAATGACGGTGTTATCCGTTTTAGTGCTCAAAGAACATGTGGGGCCAAGACGCTGGGTCGCCATACTACTGGGGTTTATCGGTGTGTTAATCGTTGTCGGTCCGAGTGGTAACATCGTAAATTTGGGTGCACTATTAGCCTTTGGTTGCGCCTGTGCTTATGCATTCAGTTCGATCTTGACCCGGTTTATCGATAAAGGTGATCAACCCATAACTATCGCTATCTATTCTATGTTCATGTTTTTAGTCATCAGTGGTTCCATGGCTTTGATTGTGGCTGGCATGGATACTCAACACATTTCCAATCCATCATTGCAATTTTTGTTTCGTGACTGGGTTGTGCCTACGGGGCGAGAAATGTTACTGTTGTTCTTGATCGGCTGCATTGCAACAGTGGGGTTTTATTGTCTGGGGCGAGCCTACCTGGTTGCACCGGCCAGCCATGTAGCACCATTTGAATACTCCTATATTGTTTGGGCTGTGATTTTATCATTTTTGTTTTTTAACGAGTTACCTAAAGTGACAACCTTAATCGGTGTTTCAATTTTAGTAGGGTCAAGCTTGTATATCTGGTATCGTGAGTCAAAAGTGTAGTCATAGCTGTTATTAGTATATGTATCTTTATTGATTAGAATTTAAAGGTTCTAATCCAGCCTTAACAGGCGCACAATGAACACAATAATAAATCAACTTTTATTGTTGAGAATAGATTAATATGCTGGACATAACAGTAGGAGATTAAATGAATACAGCATCGTTGCCGATGTCTGCTAATCACAGTAAACAAGGGATCATTTCTTTGTTAATTGCGTTGTTCTTTTTTTCCTTTCAGGACATGATAATCAAGTACCTGAGTACCGACTTCAGTATCTTGCAATTATTGTTTGTTCGTTCATCGATTGCACTGGTTATATTATCCACCATCGCCTGTACCATGCTGGGTGCCCGGGTTCTGGTTGCTCGGCAACCAGGTCTGTTAATGATTCGAGGTGTGCTGGTGGTAGTCTGCATTGGAGCCTACTATCTTGCCATTCCGGTACTGCCCCTGGCGGATATTGCCGGTATCGTATTCAGCTCGCCGCTGATGATTACCGCACTATCCGTAATTGTCTTAAAAGAAAAAGTAAAGCCCGGTTGCTGGATAGCCATATTGTTTGGTTTTGCAGGTGTGCTTTTAATCGCGAACCCCACTGGCGAATTTGCGAATGCCGGTGTATTACTGGCGTTGGGCAGTGCTTGTACTTATGCGGCTATGTCGATCATTACCCGGCAGATTAACCAGGGTGACCACCCGATTACCATCGCCATATACTCGTTAATCATTTATATCATTTGCACGCTGGCCGGATTGTTTTTTATCAGTTCGCAGGGATTGCAAACATCAAGTCACCCTTCGTTGGATTTTTTGACACGTGACTGGATCATGCCCGACCAATTTGAACTGTTGCTGTTTGCCTGCCTTGGAATTGTCGGCACCATCGGGTTTTATTATGTTGCACGGGCCTATCAAATTGCACCGTCGAGTCATGTCGCACCTTTTGAATATTTCTATATTGTTTTTGTTATTGTGCTGGCCTATTTCTTTTTTGCAGAAGTGCCACAAACAACAACCTTTATAGGGATAGGTGTTTTGATCTGTTCGGGTTTATACATTTGGTACCACGATGTTGTGCAATGAAATTCTAATGCATCACGGCGAAAGATGATGCATACCAATACAAAACAATAAATTGACATAACCATGCATACATAAAATGACCTCAGCATCTGTTGCACTGCAAGGTAATCGAAACAAAGAAGGCATGATATGTTTGGCCCTGGGTTTGTTCTTGTTTTCTTTTCAGGACATGACAATAAAGTCTTTCAGTGATCAATACAGTGTTTTGCAGATTGTATTTGTCCGTTCGTTAATCGCTACTGTTCTACTGTGTATCTTTGCAATCATGGCGCATGGCGCTCAGGTTATTCTCGCCAAGCAACCTGCCTTGCTTTTATTTAAAGGTTTTATTTACTTTTTTGCCTTCACGTTTTACTACATGGCATTTCCAATGCTCCCGGTTGCCGATGTTGTGGCGGTGACATTTCTGGCACCGATTATTGTGACATTGCTATCCATTTTTTTGTTAAAAGAAAAGGTCGGTGTGAAACTCTGGTTTGCAGTTATTGCTGGCTTTGTCGGCGTGTTACTCGTCGTTGGACCAGAGGGGAAGATTTATAATATTGGAACCTTTTTCGCTTTTGCCTGTGCTTTAACCTATGGTGCAGGCTCAGTCTTGACTCGCTATGTCACCAAAGGTGATCCGCCGGTAACGATTGCCATCTATTCCATGTTCGTGATCACGGCAATGAGTGGTTTATGTTATTTGCTTGTTCTGGCCCTGGGATTAAAAACAGGGATTAACCCATCAATTGACTTTTTGCTGCGAGACTGGGTTTGGGTTCAGGGACAAGATAGATGGCTGTTAGTATTTATTGGTTTCATTGCAAGTGCGGGGTTTTACCTTCATGGTCGTGCCTATCTGATTGCACCTGCGAGTAAGGTGACGCCATTTGAATATACCTATGTCTTTTATACGGTATTTCTCGCTTATATCTTTTTTAAAGAAGTACCCCAGCCAACAACATTGCTTGGAATTGCGATCTTGATTGGCTCCAGTTTATATATCTGGTATCAAAGTTCTAAAGATTAAATCAATCAAATAACTTTGTTTGAGTTCTGCCTAAATAGGTATAAAAGTCCCAGATAAGTTTTGACGGAACACAACCTGACCAAGAACCATTTGGCTATTTAACCCTACGCAAAAATATATGTGGCATAAGCAAAGGTTTGAAGGCATTTTATAAATTTGAAGCTTAGTCCCGGTGTGCATCAGTAATTGATTTTTTTATCATCAAGGGGTATTTGATGGATCGATTTTGAAATTCAGGATGCAACAAATTTTATACAGTTTAAATCTCAGTTTTCAAAATTATATGCTGACTGAATCAAAAATAAATAGATTAGAATATTTTGTAGAAATGATGGCAAATAAGTATTGATGTTTAGAGTATTAATGTTATCTTTGCTCTGTCTGTAAACTGTTTTTTGAACTGCCTTGTTAGCGTTTTTTAGAAAAAGAAGAAATCATTTTTTTAGTGGTTATATTGTCGTTTATGCCTTGATGGTTAAAGCGATTATGACCCTGGGCCATATGGGAAGCATTAATCCTGATGACTCAAGTTTTTTAAGTACACTATGTAACTCCCCGGGCTATGTTGTTATAAACATTCGCAATGATGCCGCTGAAGACTCCACCATAACCCTAAGTGTCAATTGTCCGCTTTGTTTTAACAGTGAAGATGCTGCCATCATCGCTGGGAATGAAACCAATTCATTCTGGATAAATAATGCGTCCAGCGACATTATCCCATTTCTTGGATCTTTAAATTCTTCCAGGTTTATACGTTCTGAATCTATTCGCGCCCCTCCAAATTATCTCTTGAGTTAAATACATATCAGGCCCGTATTTACAGGGCCGTTTATTACTTTAAAAAATTCGGAGATAGTATGAATACAAAACATTTTGTATTAGCGGGTGCTGTGTGCCTGTCCATTTCTAGTGCTGCATTATTTGCAGATGATTCAACAACCGGCTCAAAGGCCTCAGCACATGCACCTATAGGAGTGATGGGCGATCATACACATAAAAAGGGTGAATTCATGTTTTCCTATCGAGCCATGTATATGAATATGCAGGGTAATCGTTCGGGAACGGATTCTATATCACCAGAACAAATAGTAACGAGCGTACCTAATCGTCTGGCTGGAAATCCTATGCAACCCCCCACATTAAGGGTTGTGCCAACGCAGATGTCCATGGACATGCACATGTTTGGAATGATGTATGCGCCAACTGATAACTTAACCTTGATGGTTATGGCCAATTACATAAAAAATGAGATGGATCATATTACCTTCAAGGGTCCAAAGGGTACCGGGCGGCTGGGTGAATTCACAACAAAATCGAGTGGTTTTGGCGATACCAGGGTGGCAGGATTGGTCAATGTTTTCGACAACGGGGCACACAAAGTTCACCTGAACATCGGCTTAAGCCTGCCAACAGGTTCAATCACTGAAAAAGATCGTGTGTTAACGCCCATGGGCGGGCGTCCTGAGCTTCGCCTGCCGTATCCAATGCAACTTGGTTCTGGTACATATGATCTGTTGCCGGGTATTACGTATCGAGGGGTTGCTTCAAATTTGAGTTGGGGTGGCCAGTACCTGGCAACCATTCGAATCGGTGAGAATGACGAAGACTATACACTCGGTGATGAACACCGCTTGACTGCATGGGGAGCGTACTCATGGAGTGATTCATTAAGCTCATCTTTACGCTTGTCTTACCTTGATGTCGGCAATATTGATGGATCGGACCCGCAAATTACTGCGCCCGTGCAAACAGCAGACCCTGACAACCATAGAAAAAAACGCCTTGATCTGCATGCGGGAATAAATTGGCTCAGCCACACGGGTCATCGTTTGGCGGTTGAGGTGGGTGTGCCTGTTTATCAGGATCTGGATGGCCCGCAACTTGAAACAGATTGGATACTCACTGCCGGTTATCAATACGCATTCTAATCTATAAAAAATCTACAGCCAGTGCTAAACACCATAGCACTGGCAACAAACAAAGGAATTATTATTATGTTAAAAAAATTTATTATTCTCGTCACAGTACTAGCTGTGAATCTAAGTGCATTTGCTCATACCACTGTTGTCAAAAAGAACACGCCCACTGGCTTTGCCGAGCGCAGTGAGATTGAGGGCAGTAGCGGTATTGTTAATGCGTTTAGTATTTCACATGGTTGTGCAGCACCTGATTCACAAATTATTAAGCCGGTTAAGTCTCAATCTATTGTTTTTCCCAATGGGGCAGATAGCCTTTCACAGCGCTCAGATAACGGTGAATTTGTGATTCTTGCTGATCATATTATTGGCAATGCCATCATGTCTGCTAAACCAATTCAGGACTATAATGTCTTTAAGACTATCGCCGTTACTAGTGGGCCGGTTCAGGCTTTCAACAGTCATGGCATTAAGACTCAGGATGTTCGTGCATTTCGATTTAGAAATGGTCGCTTGCAAACTGACCTGGTCGGCATTATTCCATTTCGGGCATCCTTTCCAAACTTTCGCCCAGAGTCTTGTGTGCAGAGTTTGAAAATACAAATTGCAATCGCCAATTATTGCACACGTTCTCAGACGCTGGACAACCGTGCAGATGTCTGGATAGGAGAGTTAACCGGAAAATTTAATGATGCGGATGTCGTTTCGGTTGGATTCTGGCCCAGCATGAGTGTGTTACGTGATCTAGAAAATAATCCTTTACCCGGCCGCTGCCAGGATGGTTTTGAGATTGTTGTCACCCCCTCTTCAAGTGCCATAGACCGTTACTTGCCATTGCGCGATTATTGGCCATCTCAAAGCCGGGCTAATTAAACGATATTTGTAGTTTTATACATTGCCGGTAATACTGTGAACAGCCATAGTGTTATCGGCACAATGCGCAATGTTGGATCCTGTGTTTACAATCTGGCGATTTATTGTCAGCCGTTGGAGGGGTGGGTAAATGAGAGCTTAAACAGTGATTGAATTGAGTACCAGGTCATACAGTGCTTTTTTAGAGCGTGCGCTGGTGGATTTCCCTGCAAAGGCACTGCGCATGGCCAGACCATCAATGGCATCAATAATTAAATTTGACGTTTCTTTTTTATCAATCCGTGGGTTAAATTCACCGCTTTTAATACCTTGTTTAATCAGTTGAGTGATGGTGTCGGTTAATTTTTTTCGGTTTAATTCATAAGGTTTGCCAATGTCAGGGTTGCGAACTGCCTCTGCGAGGATTTCTACCGTCAATATGGCGTTAGGTAACTGCTCTACATGGCCTAGATATTGGTTCATAAATTGCTTGAGTAATACAATAGGTGAGTCCTGCTTTTCAAGTAATGCATCAACCCATTTAATTTCTTCTGCTTCAATGACGGCAATCTCTTCAATTAGGGCATCTTTGCTGTCAAAGTAATTGTAAAAATTTCCCAAACTGATATCCGCTTTCCCGGCAATATCTCTGATGCTGGTTTGGTGAAAACCCTTTTTAACAAAACAGTCAATCGCCGTATTAACAATCAGATTGTGGCGTTGCTCGGTGGCAGATTTTCTATTAGATCTTGGTGAAGGCATCGTTGATGTTGAGAGCTTGTGGTTACGTTAAGATGATTATATAATTGAACGAACGTTTGTTCAATATTTTATTATGAAATTACAGAAATACTGGTATCTGGGTTTCCTCGGGCTGATCGGATTTTATACTTTTCCATCAGCCATGGGTTTTTTGACAGCTCATGCGCCCTGGCATGAGTTACTAAATCTTTTATGGTTTGGGTGGTTTTTAAACTTTATTCCTGAAAGTAAAAAAATAAAGGCTTAAGCATTATGAGCATTGAACAAAGATTTGCAGCCTTTGCGGGCACCTTTGAAGTGCTGGAGATAATCGGTTTGATCTTTCTACTGGCTATCGTTTCTGAAACGGTATGGGATTTGTTCACCGGTCAGCGTAAAAAATTGGGTGAAACAATGGCTAATTTTGCTATTGCACTGGGAAACTTTTTCCTTGAGCGCACGCTTTATGGGCTGGTGTTTATTCTTGGTTTATTTGTGACGGCGGAATTTGCCCCGCTTTCTATCCCATACACCTGGTGGAGTTGGGTGCTGGCGGTAATCGCTGCAGATTTGACCTATTACTGGATGCATCGTTTCGAACACGAAATCAGGTTTTTTTGGGCATACCATAGTGTTCATCATTCTTCTACAGAGTTCAATCTGACAACAGGATTACGGTTGGCCTGGATTGAGGGCATCATCGAATGGGTGTTCTTTGTGCCCATGATCTTGCTTGGGTTCGATGTCGTGCAGACGATCATCGCTTTGGCGATTGTTGTGGCTTATCAAACCTGGATACACACCGAGAAAATAGACAAGCTGGGTTGGCTGGATCGAGTATTTAATACGCCTTCTGTGCATCGTGTCCACCATGGATCAAATACAAAATACCTTGATAAAAACTATGGTGGAATCTTAATTATCTGGGATCGTTTATTCAGAACTTATCAGGCAGAAGAGGAAAAAGTAAGGTACGGCTTAACCTATCGGTTAGGCACCTCCAATCCCATTATGATAAATATTCATGAATACTGGCAGATTATCAAGGATGTGCGCGCATCGAAAAACCTTAAAGAAGTATGGGGCTATTTGTTCGGACCACCCGGTTGGAAGCCAGAAACAAATCGGCCTGACTGACTATGTAGTCCGGTTAAGATTACTCTATAAGTAAACGCAAAGCAGGGCGATCCAGACTCAATTCAAGTGATGATTTCTTCAAGCGCTTTGATATTTGTTTTCAGTCAGGGCGTTTTGTGTTGAGTTCGTTTATTCAGAGAGTTTTGAGGCAATTGTTTTTCTGGCTATGATACGATCCGAGATAAGTTCACATGGATCTACCTAAGGTGCAACACAACTTAGTATCCCCAATTCGGCTGGTGATGGGTGGAATGCTTGCCCTGGTGGTTGCGATGGGCATAGGGCGGTTTGTTTATACACCCATACTGCCAATGATGGTGGACGAGCTGGGGTTGAGTGCGTCACAGGCGGGAATGATCGCATCCAGTAATTTTCTCGGTTATTTAATTGGAGCGTTACTGGCCAGTACCTCATTAGTAAAAGGTTCGCAACGTACATGGATGTTGGTCGCGCTAATGGCGAGCGCGCTGACAACACTGCTGATGTCGCTGGCGGATAGTTACATGCAATTTCTGCTTTTACGCTTCTTAGGCGGATTGGTCAGTGCCTGGGTGCTGGTGTTTACAACCACAATTGTTATTGAACATTTAACGGTTATTAAACGTGGTCAATTGTCAGCGGTGTTATTTGCCGGTGTAGGTATCGGCATTGTCTGTGCGTCGGTGCTCACCACCTTGGGTGCCAATATAGGTAATAGCTGGCGATCGGCCTGGTTATTCAGCGGTATGTTTAGCGCATTAACCGTGTTTGCTGTGATCTATCTGGTGCCAGCAGAAACCTTAAAACCGGAAGTAAAAAACACAGCCTCATCAATTGATTATCGATCTATTCGGACCTTAATAGCTGCCTATGGTTTATTTGGGTTTGGTTATGTCATCACGGCAACATTTATTTCTCAACTTGTTCGCTCGGCTGATTATTCCCAATCAGTGGAAACCTGGATTTGGGTACTTGTAGGATTATCAGCCGCACCTTCGGTGTGGTTCTGGAATACACTGGCGCAGCGTTTAGGCAATAACACAGCATTTGCTATGGCCTGTGTCTGTGAAGCGTTTGCAGTGGCTGCCAGTGTTTTAGTTGAAAACCTGTTCGGATTTTTGTTTTCGGCGATATTTTTGGGTGGCACATTTATGGGTATAACTGCACTGGGTTTGATTGAAGCTCGTGTTCGTTCAAACGGAAATTCAAGGCACACACTAGCTTTGATGACTACCGCATTCGGATTAGGTCAGATTGTCGGCCCATTTGTTGCCGGTTCAATGCGAGATGCCAGTGGCAGTTTTATGTGGCCAACATTAATGGCATGTGTTGCACTATTGTTTGCTGCACTATTGGTTTTTCGTGACAATGCTACAGCACAATAATGCGACCCGGATGCGCCAAAGAAATTGGCTCATGAGTAACTGCATCAGCAACGAGGCAGAATAAAACCTGCAATCGTACATTGTGGTACTCTTTGATCTGTAAATTGACCCAATGAAGCTAAGCGAGAGAGGATTAATAATGAAGATACGCTTTTTACACACAGTGGCAATGCTTATATTACTAAGTTCGGCATCTGTTAGTTACAGCCAGTCCAGCAACCAGTATGGTGAATCCGATTTTTTAAATGGTGATGCCCGACCGGATGCGCCTGCACTGGCCTACCGTGGTGATTACACTGTGGGTGTTCGAACATTGAATTTGCTGAATAAAAATGAAATCGATATTCTGAATTATTCTGATACAAACACAGATCCCAGGTATGACCGCCCGTTAACTGTCGAAGTCTGGTATCCGGCCAGACTGGGACAATTCCAGGATGAGTTGACACAATACGATGATTCGCTGGGCAGCGGTCCGGGTAATCCGGCCCGACCTGTCACACCTTTTACCTTTGACGGGCGAGCGGCAAGAAACGCACGGCCGAATCGTTCGGGCGGGCCCTATCCATTGGTGATAGTCTCCCATGGTTATCCTGGTTCGCGGGTGCTGTTAAGTTATTTAACAGAGAACCTTGCCTCAAAAGGTTACGTGGTAGCTGCCATAGATCACACCGACTCGACGCATGCCGATAAAGTGGGCTTTGCCAGCACCGTGCTGAACAGGCCGCTGGATATAAATTATGTGCTGAATACGCTGGCACAGCGATCTGAGAATCATCCGTTTAGTTTTTTAGGCCGGATGGTTGATGCCAGTCGAACTGCATTGATTGGTTACTC
The DNA here is from genome assembly GCA_936440205.1 of Lepidonotus clava. Lineage (NCBI taxonomy): Eukaryota > Metazoa > Annelida > Polychaeta > Phyllodocida > Polynoidae > Lepidonotus > Lepidonotus clava. The sequence continues at coordinate 10,117 of CAKZFK010000214.1, read as the reverse complement.
TTTGGGCGGTTATGGTTCACTTGTTGCAGCCGGTGCAGGCATTACCGAATTTGCTGCAAATCTTGATTTTTTGGCACCGGGTGGTGTTTTAACCCGCTATCAATCCGGTAGCGATGAGTATGCACAATTTCTCGATGATCGTATTGCCCTGGCAGTTTTGTTTGCACCCTGGGGCGGCAGCGTGTTTGGCGCAACCGGCATGTGGGACCAGCAAGGCCTGAGTGGATTAACCATACCCTCGTTATTCATTGTTGGTGATATGGACCGAACCGCGCCGTATGCGGGAGTGCAGTCGATATTTGATAATGCAGTTAATTCTGATCGTTACATGTTGTTATATCAAAATGGAATTCACGAAGTCGCGGTTAATCCAACGCCGCCAGAAGCGTTTGATAACTATGATGAGTATCTTCATTACCAGGAACCCTCCTGGGACAACAGACGCTGTAACAATGTTAACCAGCATTTTATTACGGCGTTTTTGGGCATGCACCTGAAATCAGATGGTACAGACTATGCGTCGTATCTGAATTTGATTGAGCCGATAGCCAATAACTCACCGCGTGTAAATGATGGTGTTGACCCTACATTCTGGAAAGGCTTTACCGACTATACGGCTGTTGGACTTGAAGTACATCATAAGAGTGTAAATTGATTTTATTAAACCAGGTGCATCACCAGGGTTGTATATTTAGATGAGATCATCACTGCACAAGTGCTGCCGGTAAAAATACGATTAAGGAGTTAAGATGATTGTTACATTTACAACTAAGAGTTTTGCCAACATAGTTATGTTTGGTGACGTGGCTCATACCTTACTGAAGTTGATGGGCCATAGCGGTTCGGTGCCGGGTGCGATCAAAGCGGATGATGTGGGTGAATACCTGGATAACCTCAAGCAGGGCCTTGGGCATTATCAGGAATTAGAGACAGACCAGGGCAGGGAGGATGAGCAGGGTGAACCAGTAATCAGTATGCACACGCGTGCTCAACCGCTGATTGATCTGTTGAGCTCGGCACAGGAAAATAATCATGATGTGAGCTGGAAATCCGGAACCTGATCAATTAAAGCAATACTTTTTATATCAGGCTGGTGCCATGAATAACCCCTAAGGCACTGCTATTATTGTTTACTGACAACTAAGCTAAAAAGCAAGCTGGAACAAAAAAGTAAAAACTTGAACTCGATCTAAGGAAATTAGTTTACAAGCTTTAAATAAATTCTGTGGCTATATAATTACCTGAAAAAAATCTAGGTTTGCACTTATAGTAGAAAAAATAAAGTCCAGTAAGTCTGACAATGACTTTAGAATGCTCAATCCTGCCTTTTAGATGCATGTGATTACTGATAGCTGTTTCTGCAATCCAGTCATTAAAGACCGGAACCTGCTATTTCTAGCATCTAATATGTCATTAAAAAATGTATCATAGAAAATTTCATATGTGACTATCTTTTAACGGCAGTCAGATTCATTGTTATTAATGCACCCAATTTAGGTACAGCCGAAACAGCGATAGCAGTTCTAGCTGGACACAATTGCCCCATCTTTTCTGCATAGGCGATATTCATCGGTTGGTAATCATCCATGTTCACCATAAAAATATTGATGTGAATGATATGTGCCAGATCCGAATCAACCGATTCCAGCATTAGTTCGAATGCGTTTAGGATTTGGGTTGTTTGGCTGGCGATATCGGAACCAGCCAGTTCGCCTGTTGCAGGATCGATACCCGCAGTACCACCAATTGTAATGAAGTCGCCAACTTTTGCTATATGACTATAAGGGCCTATAGGTATCATGGTGTTTGGGGGTGTTGATGTTTCTACTCGCATTTGATATGCCTCGCTTAATTCACTATCACTCATTGTAGCCTTGTTACGATTAGATTGAATCCCAGAAGAACTAATGCAATCAATTAATCCATATTGAAAAATATCAATGGCTGTTTTGTAGTTTTATTAATCCACATACAGATTATCTATGAACGTCGGAAAAGGGCACATCTCGGTCAGTTGATGTACAACAATATTGGAACTAAGTTATGGTATCTGTCGGATCAAATTCAAGTTTTATTAATTACCCATTGGCTGACACTTGTCCAAAGCTGACATCAGCTAACATCGTGATCCAATAATTCCGATAATCTGGAAAAAATAATGTCTATCTCATTATTTGTAATCTGAATCAGCTCTAAGTCAAATGTGCCGTTGTCCACATTCTGATCCATAACCCATATTGAAGGAAATCCCATTTTCAATTTACTGACTAATGTCTTTGCGTCAATTGTCGCTAAGTCACTATCAACACTTAATCGAACTCTTGAAAAGGGTAGCCCGGTCGGATCTGCCTCGGCTTGAGCATTTACTCCAATGTATGTGTTTGCGCGTTCAATGAAGCTTGAAACTTTCTGACCCTGTAACTTTTGCCAATCGAATAGCTCAAGAATTTCACGTTCATTTATTGCGGCAAGGACTCCAATTATCGATTCTTTAGTTGCCTTCATGCCCCGGCCAATTCCTTTCTCCTGTGCCCGTACTGCATCAACGAGAGCCCGTCGTCCAACCACCAGGCCAGCCGTGGGTGAAGCAAGGTATTTTTGAGCGCTGATCAGTATTAAATCTGCATTAGACTTGACCAATTCCTGAATACGGAAGTCCTGTGCAGCACCATCGATAATCGCTGGGATGCCGCTCTTGTGAGCGATTTCTACCGCTTGAGATAAATCAATGGAGGCACACTGCACCAACTTTGAGGAGACCAAAAATAAACAACAGGAATGATTGCTTTTGATTTCCTGTTCCAGGCATTCCAGGCTACAAGACGCCATCGTTCCAGCTAATACAGGTTTCGCACCTGCCAAGCGAATAGCTTGTTCTAACGGGTGTCCATAATTCACGCAGTGCCCAGCCGGAATAATAACTGAATTAGGCATTCCGGCAGTGTCAGGAAGCGATGCAATCAGATCGGCGGAAGTGCCTGTCATTGTTGCTGCTATCGACAAGGTAATACTTGATGATGTGCAATGAGTGACAGTTCCGGCCTGCGATCCTGCATATGAAGAAATGACCTGGCTCACCGCGTCTTGAAGCTCATCCATAATATAGTAGTTGGATAACGCCTCGACAACAGCGGCATTGACTTCATTGGATGACCTGGATACGCCAAGCGGGGTAAATGTCCCCCGGGCATTAATAATACGGGTTAAATTAAACTGTTGTAGGTAGGACACGGGCTGATTTCGAGTGTATTGGGTTTTTATTTTAATGCAGTTAATGACATCAACTCAGTATAAAGAACGTAGTGCAAAAACCAAGGGTTTTGCAAGCTTGTGAGAATAAGTGTATTTTACGAATAGCTGACTTTGTATTTGGTTGTAATAAAATCATTAGGGTAGCTAACCACTTCAGCGTTCACTAGCTTTACGTGTGTATCGAGTTTTCCGAATAAAGGTATTCCATTGCCAAGTAATACAGGTGCTCTTGTGATGACCAAGTCTGTGATTAGTTTGTGATTTATAAACGCGGTAATCGTACTGCCGCCATCAACATAGGCATGTTTATATCCCTGTGTCTTAAGTTGGGTCATTAAGCTATTCAGATCACCAGAATACATCTGGACCTTTCCGTGCAAATTATCGGGTGCTTGTTTGATGCTGCTACTCAGTGCAATTACGCGAGCGCTTCCATACGGCCATTGTTCTGCAGGGAGATTGAAGCTGGATATTTTCTCCATGCATTTTCGCCCCATAATCATACAATCGACTGAAGCCATAAAGCCATTAAAACCCATATCGGCGTTTTCTCCCATGTCAGCTTCAGTATTTCCTGCGGCTTCTAACCAGTGAATTCCACCGTCTTCGGTTGCGATATAGCCATCAGTGCTTGTTGCGATAAATACTGATAATTTCATTTTTGTTTTCTCATGAGTATTAAAGACTAAATCGTCTTAAAAGATCGTAATAAATAAGGCTATTGTATTACCGCAAAACGATAATATTTGATTTATTGACTATCCGCTATGAACCCGCTTGATACAGTAGGTAGCTCTATTTGACGTTCACATAAGTCTGATAAATTGACAGGCTAAAACTGAATATTAATACCTATACCAACCTTCATTTCATCCTCCTCCTGAAGTCCCCTGATACGTTCCGACTCGCTGTACATCATTCCATAAAAGCCAACAGGGTCTTCCTTTGAGCGTAATTGAAATGCTGACTGGGTTTCTTCAATATTATAGATATCAAGACTATCAGAACTGTAATTGCCGTCATTTAGCGTCATGCTGGACACTTCTTTGTTTTTCGGTGATAGATCAATTTTCTTTTCTTCATCGGATGCATGGGCAGTGATTATGCTGGCAAACAGAACAACAAATAATACTTTGATCTGCATTAAATTTGAAAAGACCCAGGAAAACTTATTTATCGGACTCATAGCAGTTTGACTCTTGTTACTTCAATTTCTAATTTGAATTTTTCAACCATTTATATAAACCTTGAAATTTATTTGTGTTTCCATGCATTAAAAAAAGTAATAAAAGATGAAAGCAACCCGATGAATGCGGTTAGTAAACACAACTTGTGGCAGTCCTCACCATTAATAAACTCATAGCCAAGAACGAGATATACACAGTACAGCAACTATTTTCATTACTCTATTAGTCATAACTATATTCATCTCTATTTTGGTGTGCTTCCGGCTTTTGATACTGATTTTAAAAAAATATCAGCCAATCAATCTTAATGCACTATACCTTAAGATATATTGAACACCGTTATCAGTACGTTGTCCACCCACATACTCCATCTAAACTAGATTATAATTTCCGTTGAACTACTACTCAATTTGTCTCTTCCTTGTCCAATTCAGCCATTTTAAGTTTTTCTTAATTCGGCGATCAACTGCACTTTGAGAACTAATTGATAGGAAAAGCAGCTAATTAACGCTCGACTGACCGCTGAATTCTCCTCGTCATAAGAGCTTAACTCCTTAACATAGCATCCAGTTTAATCTGACTAAATAGCAGCTGGTTCCATTTGCATAATAGATTTGTATCTCAATGCAGGTTAAAAGTTCTGACTAGAGCGTCATCTGGCTAGCCCAAATAAAAGGAAGCATCATCCCTCAACCTTCAAGTGGTGCATTGTTGATGCAACTGACATCTTCCATGATATCAAATACGTGATCAGCGATGACGGTGATCCCAATCGAGTTCAGCCGTTTGATATGCATTGCCTTATAGGTTTCAAGAAATTCGAGATTCCTGAACAGGTAGGTAGACCCGAAATGGGTCGTGCCTTCTTCGACAGTCCATATTTTCCAAATGACCCCGGGCTCCGCGGCAATGCTTTCGGCAAGTTGCATTGTTCCTGCCAGAAACTCTTCGGTGATCGGGCCAGTGTATTCCATGTGAAGGTCCCATATTTTCTGAGTACTCATTCTCTATCCTCTTTGTGATTAAGTGTTAGTTGTGTCCTCAAGCGATTAAGCATACGAATCGTGTCTCGCTTGTCTTTATTTGATAGTCCGCCGAACATCTTGGCTAACGCTTTGTTGTGAACAGGCAGAAATTTTTCGACCTTCTGACGGCCTAATCTTGTCAGGCAAACGATTCGGCTGCGCCGATCATTCTTATCAACTGTTTTCTCCACAAGACCGGTTTGTATCAGATTCTTAATAACTACGTCGAGATTGCCGGATGTACTCAATATCAGCCTCATTAGTTCGTTGATGGATAGTTCACCCTTGGTGTGTAGGGTTTCGAGCACATCCCATTGTGACGAAGTCAGACCGGCAGTCTGTAATACAGGGTTAATCGCCCGAAAAAACAACTGAGAACTCCGCAGCAGCGCTAATACCAAGGTACAGTCCTCACGTGACTGATGATTATCACTCATAGAGTTGACATTATCCCTAACTAGGGATAATGTCAACCTCCTACACTAACCAATATCACTTGAGCAAACATCACGTGACTAACAGAGCATTACTTTTCATACACGGTGGCATCTATGCACTTTTTGCTGCTGTTCTATTCTTTTTTCCACACGACCTATGGCCTTACTATGGGTTGGAGGTGAACGATGAGTATGCGCGTTTTCCTCTCCCAGCACAACAGCATTTTTCTGGGAGGGCTTGCCATCCTATCTTTTCTTTTCTAGATGCTAGTGAAGATGCTCAAATCGCAAGACGGCTTTTTCAGGGGCTCATGTGGACAAACTTGCTCGGCGCTTTGATCACTCTGTATGCCTGTATCAGTGGTGTTTTTACTGGCTTTGGGTGGTCTGATCCGGCGTTTTTCACCCTCTTGGCCGTGCTAAATTATTTGCAGCTGAGAAAAATAGTTTAAACAATCGTCATTACCAGGGTATCAGTTGTGAGTTGCATGACTGAAGCTAAAAATGCCCCCTGATTCGAATCAATGCTCGTATATTGGCCTATGACATTCATACGCTGATTCTTTGATATGGAAAATGTTCGTTTTTTTGGATGAGCCGAATGTCCGTTATCGAGAGCGTACATTTGGATTCGAATTGTTCGTTCGATCTGCCTGAATGCGTGCATATGTCGCTTACGAGTATGTTTGACCCTTTCAAGAATAACTATATCCGTTCAATATACACAGTCAGCCCTATTTGCCCAAAACAGACAATTGAATGATTGTCGTAGTCGTCACAGTTAATCAATAACGGCTATTCAATGATCAAACTTATACTTTGGTAGTCGTCGCTCTACAGGAGATGATTGAATTAATGATGTATTTGTCATCGCATAGGGAATAATGTGATTAATCAGCTCCTCAAGTTCGATCACTGATTTAACATGTGCTTTAGCGACAAAGCAATCTTCTCCCGTGACTCGGTCACACTGCGTGATCTCAGGAATTGTTTTTATGATCTCAGCGACTCGATTATGCTCCCCTGGAATAGGGCGAATGCGTAACCAAACTGATAAAGTGAGTCCAAGCATAGTCGGATTTATATTGATGGTATAAGCACTGATCACACCGGCTTCTTCCAGTCGTTTAATTCGCTCAGTCACACTGGGTGCAGACAAAGCCCACTAATCTGGCGAGTTCAGTATTACTGATTCGTGCATTAGCCACCAATGCATCAAGTAGCTTCTTATCAACAGCGTCAATTGCGCCATTTTCGTATTTAAGGCGTTTCATTATATTTACCTTCTATTTTAATATTAAATATTAAATTTATAAAACAATATCTATATCTAATTCGATTATAAGCCTTAATAATATACATAAACATTAAGATTAATCATGTCTAGTAAATCCACAAACTTAAACAAGCTTGCAGAATCAGTTCCGCCTCATACATGGTTCGGGGTTAGCGCGATATTTCACTATCTTGGCCCTTCATTTGCTGTACTGTTATTTCCAGCCATCGGTGTGCTTGGTGTTGCTTGGTTTCGTATTGCATCGGCAGCTTTGATATTCGCACCGATGACTAAACCGTGGCTTACCTTTTTTCAAGCTAACCGAAAAACCAAACTCCTGTTGATAGGCTTAGGTGTCTGTTTGGCGATAATGAACACCTCATTCTACCTTGCACTAGATCGCTTGCCGATGAGTCTGGTTGCAGCAATGGAATTTGTAGGAACAATTGCAGTTGCGCTGTATGGACTTAGAACAGGTCGCAATGTATTTGCATTATTTCTGACCGTGATTGGTGTGTTTGTCTTGATTGATCTGAAATGGGTAACTGATCCCTTAGGCTTATTTTGGGCGGCACTCAATGCTCTACTTTTTTCAGCTTATATAATTCTAGGACACAAAGCAGCCGAAGGTGGAGCAAGCGGTGGTGTCGAAAGACTCGGGGCTGCGATGATGATAGCTTTTATCATTTTGATGCCCATCGGTTTCATGCAAGCCTTAGAGGCGTTTGGCACAATAAAATTAGTACTTGCTGGCATAGGCGTTGGGATTTGTTCATCAGTGATCCCTTATATTTGCGATCAACTTGCAATGTCACGTTTACCCCGTTCTTCTTTTGCTCTATTACTTGCATTGTTACCTGCAACCGCAACAATTATTGCTGCGATTGTCCTGGCGCAAATCCCAACATATCAGGATATTGCTGGAATACTTCTGGTAATGATTGGTATAGCCGTTCACAGGCAACCTTCGAAAAAAGATTTTTAATAAGATCTACGTGATGGCTAAAGAAAAACAAACCGCTGCTATCCTATTTGGTCTGATTGGAATGCTTGGTTTTAGTGGAACATTAGCGGCGACCCGGGCGACGGTAATAGATTTGAGCCCAATGACAATCACTAGCGCACGAATAGTTATTGCCAGTGCACTTGCACTAGTTACACTACTTTATATGGGAAAGTTGAAACTTCCCGACCGGCAATTGATAGCGCCTATACTTTTGATGGGGAGTGGTTTAGCCGTCGGCTTCCCATTCTTTATTGCATTAGCGCTTGAGACTGTACCAGCAGTGCACGGTGCTGTGGCCATTGGATTAGCACCTGCTGCAACAGCAATTATCGCCTATTTTCGGTTAGGCGATAGACCGAAACCGGCATTCTGGGTAGCCAGTGCAATAGGTTTTGCGGGTGTATTTTATTATGCATTGGACGCAGGTGATGGCAACCTGTTTCTGGCTGACCTATGGCTGTTATTCGCACTTTTAAGTGTAGGTTTTGCATACGTTGAAGGCGGTCGTGTCTCGAACGAACTGGGTGGCACCGTTACACTATGTTGGGCGATGCTCATGCTTTCTCCGGCTGCAATAGTGATTCTAGTCTGGTCAGTTCGGGATCTGGATTTTGCCACTATTACTCAGGGGAGCTGGTTTGGGATGGTGTATCTCGGAGTAGTCAGCATGTTTCTGGCCTCGGTATTTTGGTATCGAGGTCTGGCTATCGGCGGGGTTTCCAGGATTGCTCAAATCAACTTACTGGTACCTTTGATTGCACTCGTATGGTCAAAAATTTTTCTCGGTGAAACAATAACGCCAACTGCCTTAGGCTGTTGTGTCGTAGTCTTAATCGCGATGATTATTTGTCTTAAAAGTAGCGTTCAAACAAAGTAGAGATGTCTGTTGTCGGTTTTCATCAGTCTATTTAGCAAATGTTTGAATGCCACAAATGAGAATGGTAGTGCCGGTCAGATCTGCAAAGTCATCTGGCCCAACTGAGTCATTCAAGTTTTTTTTCAACATTTGACACTATCAGAGTTGCGCGGCAGTTCGATATCATTGCTCATATTCCGGCAAGCGCCGAAGATTGAGTCGAACTAAGATTTATAAATACCTGTCGCTGTCCGTTCTTTCTTTTGACCGAAATCAAGGTGCATTGTTCCTGTAAGGGCTATCATAAATTAATGATGACACTGATTGAGTAATAGAGATGTTTGACCTTATCGAGATCATGACCACAGATGTATACACACTGGCACCTGACGACAGCCTGGAAGATGCCCGCAAGCTCATGGCAGAGCACAATATACATCACATCCCGATTGTCGACGAAGACCAGCACCTGAAAGGGCTACTGTCCCAGCGAGATGTACTGGCTGGAGCGGACTCTGTATTGTTGCCCCATGCCGAGGACGCAGAAGCGATAGAATCACGCATCGCTATATCCTCACTGATGACGCTAGACACAATCACCACCGATGAGCATGCAAGTTTGCGCGGTGCCGCCTTGCGTATGCAGCATCACCGCATCGGTTGTCTTCCTGTGGTAAGGGAGGGAATCCTGATTGGTATTATCACCGACTCCGATTTTGTCGCAGTAGCCATTAACCTGATGGAACAGTTGGAGCTAGTGGAACCGGAAGAAACGGACATGCTGGGGGACATCGGTTAAAGCGGCCTTAAATGCCTGAATGGCCACTGTGGGAAAATTTGAACTTTAGCGAATGAAAATGCTTCAGCTTATAACACTCGATAATAATCGTAGCGGCAGTCGGCAGTTCGTACACATGGTGTTCTATGTTTAGTGCTTGTTAGACAAGGTCATATTGTCACTACTCTATAAATTAAATTCTGATATGGATAGAGATTTTTGCCCTAACAGGGTTTAAGTGTTGAATTGCAGCGAATCGAATATTGAATATATTTCCAGCATCCTCGAATTAAACTACCC